>OZ032119.1:9726398-9753898 GCA_964026355.1 Pseudorhiza aurosa
TTGCAGCAAAAGATGTAGTAGAAGGTACGAATAGCTATAGCGGAAAGTTTGGAGATGAGGAAGCGTCCATGTTGTGGTTTGATGGAAAGAGAGTTGCACATTTCAAGAAAAGTGCTATACAATCACTAAAGATACCTAAAGCGCTGACGGAGAGACAATTACATCAAGAATAATTATAGAATAAAAATAAAAATAAAACTGATTCTAATAAAAGGTAAACCTGGTTGAGGTAATTACAAGATTATTCGCAAGAAACAAGAATATCTCACTTACAGGAAACCACTTCTGCATATAGTATAGTTCCCCTTCAGTCTTGATCTAGCTTCGGTTTTATATTAAGTTTTACATCTGAATTAAGTTGCACGTACTGACATGAAATAGAAAAGACGGCCATAGGCTAGGTGGCTAGTGCACGCGCCGCCTGTTATGCGAAACATCAAGGGGAGGGCCAGCATTCGGGTCCGCGTTCGACCACCATTCCGTATGCCGCATAACTGACCACACTGTAGTACTTGGGATACCCGTCTGGCAGATGAGAGAGAAGTGCGGCGAGGAAAGGGGTTGGCCACTCCAACTTACAATATGACGCAGTATCATTCTACAGCGGTATCTTCGACCGCATACAGTAGTATCGAGTGTGCTTTGACTAAGAAGAGAACGGTGTCAATGACTTAAGAAGAATTCCTTGCTCACCTCCATAGCCTCCTTTGTTTCTTTGCTTAGACCTTCCATGGGATCTTTCAAGTTCGTTTCCTTCACGGGCTGAACATTTGTATGAACTTGCTTGTACAGCTTCCACGATAAAATCTTTCGATAGAAAAAGGTAATATGAAAGGCCAAAGGCAAGTAACAAAACACGGCTCCAAGTTTCCAATCTAATTTAGCAATGACAGCTTTATTCTTTGGTAAAGCATGAAATCAACACCCGGCCCCAAAAATGAATCACAGTAAGTTATGAAGTTTAGGGAAAAACTCATTTGAAGCTCCTTGGTATGGTTTTAAGGAAGAGGTGCAGGGGACGACCAGAGACACGTCAAACGAGATCGATGAAAGAGTTTATGCGGCAGAAGGCTTTTTGTGGAGAGGGATATCAATCAATCAATTAATCAATCAATCAATTAATTAATCAATCACTAAATCAATCAATCAATCAATTAATCAATCAATCAATTAATTCAGTAATCAATCAATCAATCAATCAGTCAATTAATCAATTAATCAATCAACCAAATATATTCTAAGCTGGTGTCTAGTTTAAAATAAAGCTAATCTACATCAAATATTTACAATGACTGTTCGAACGCGAGCATACCGCCGGTGAGAGAGAAGATTATGCACATATTCCACTGGGAAAATTAATCATACAATTATTCATTCATCCACCCCAGAACAGGACCAAAACCTGTTGGCCAATTTTTTCTTTACAACTACATGTTATACGAACTAAATTGGTCGAGTCGATTAATAGAGTTGGTAGATAACATCTATTTCTGGATGTACTCTTTCTCCTTGATTGGTTTACTAACGGAGATAGTTCTACTCTGAGGAACTCAACAAATCACGTGAATTTGCTGTTCCCAGTCATTAGGCATTCACTCATTCTGTATCCATAATTAACTTTTGATAAAGATTATCATATTAGTTAGGTTAGTTTATCTTCAAATTCCATGACTTGTTGACTACGAAATAAAACGAAAGTGAGACGCCGTCCCACAAAGAGGCAGAAGTATGATGCTGCTTGCTACATGAGGCATCTCGTCGTCCTTATCTCACAAAGGAACCTAACTCTAGAGTTGATAAAGAAAATCAGATTACTTCATTTGTTCACCGAAATCTTTCGGTTCTTACCTCTAGATCTCTGAGTAGCCAGTGTCTTGAGAAACGGGTTCCTTGACACGCCAAGCTAACAACAAGTGGTATAACTGAGCTGTTCATAATGGCAACCATTTCTGTCGAGCCTATTCCAGCCTTAAATGAAAATAGAAAGGTTTTAATTTTTATGCCTTAGAGGGCAGAAATAATTTTCCCTTTGAAATTGATATCACAGTTTAACACTTACACCAATATTCAATAATAAACTCGCTCTTTCAACTACAATGCTATGACATCAAAAGATTCAAGAATGAAATAATGAGAGAAAACTGCCTCGAAGAAATCAATTTCGATAAATGCTTTTTTAATACACATGACTCTACTAGATGTCAAAGGTAGAAAGTTGGACACTGAGAAGCTTTATGCTTATGGAGCAGTGTCCAGGTCCAACCTCTCGATGTGACCACACCTCGTGATTCCCACGCCTGGAATTACAGAGAGCTGGCGACTCTCCTCACTCTAATTGAAAGTTTTGCTGAGGTAGATTCGAACTATTGACCATAGGATCAATGCGCAAGAATCTTACCATTGAGCTATCCTAAAACCTAATAAATGTCATAGATCGATAAATGTCATGGAGCTTAAGAATTGCCAAGTCTTTCCCAGTGAATCAAAGCTTAATTGAACCACGTGCTCGATAGGGGCAGGAAGGGAGATGACACCCAGAACAAGGAAAGTTTACTACTTGAACCCTGGGTGTTCACTATGATAGGTGTGTGTTCTAACCAACATGTCTCTAAATGCCATGAAAAGCTATAAAAACAAGGTCATGAATGACAACGAACATTATGAACATCACCTTTAAGTTGCCAAGAAGTGCTTTTAATACCAAAGCACGAACCCATTTTTGTTCTACAGAGCCATGCAGACCTAAGAATTTGATTGCGAATCAGTGAAAATAGTTAGAGAATACAGATAAATCAACAGTGATATTTCAATACGGATGAAGATCATGAATACACAAAGGATCAACCAAATTGCTCTATGATTGACCATCTCAATCAGTGTTGGATTGATCACATCGTGGGAAAAATGATTGATTGATCGATTGCTTGGTGGATTGATCGACTGATAAGAGTATTGATTGATTGATCGATTGCTTGGTGGATTGATCGACTGATAAGAGTATTGATTGATTGATCGACTGCTTGGTGGATTGATCAATTGACTGATTGACTAGTGGATTGAATTTATGCTAAAATACCTTTTTTACTTGAAAGAACATCTTTTATTATGTCCAGTAGAACCGGAATCCTGTCTGAATCTGTCCCGTCGGACCATTTGTCATTGTTGTCAATCAAATGTTCCTTTATCTGCGGGGATGAGAGTCAATGGATAATGACTGGTTAACGAATAATGAATAATGGATAATGAATAATGGTTGAGAATGAAACTAACGAAATAACAATCAAGTTTTCATTGGCAACATCTCGTATTTCTATCAGAAACAAAATGGCTGTGCGATCCTCCTGCTTTAAGATTTCAATCAGGAAATAGTAAATGAAAAAAAGAAAAAAAATGACAAAATGACAAAATAGCAAAAATGACAAAAATGACAAAAATGAGAGAGATCAGGTGTAAATAGAACAGAAGCTAAAAAATGTATTTGAATAGGAGACGAACGTCTAAAACGAGACCGTTAGCTGTGAAAGAGTAAGGCTAAAGATTGGAGGTTAATGGCCGCAGACAGAGTAAACAGTAAATTAGCAATCGCTTGGACTTTTCTCACGAAAAAACAAGTCCTTCTGGTTCCAAGGCCAAATTTCGTTTCAATGAAATAAAAATTGACATTCGAAGTCTAGATTCCATTGGTGTCTTCAAGCATCGAGTCAAAAACATCAACAGGGAACATAGGGATATACCTAACTACAAGATTCTTTGATAACTATTGCATGAAATTTTAAAACAATTTTCCATTGCATTGTTACAGCTGGATGCAAATTACCCAACATCACCAAGATTTATATTTGTCTATTTAGTTTTTACTTAAAATATGTTTTACATAAACATAACATTTTTACATATACATGCATATATAAATTTATATGTATGTAAATCTATATGAATCGAAATGAAGTTCTCAAAAACATATTATTGTGTTGTCGTTCACATAATACCATCCTAGGTATTCAACCAATCGTCTTCATTTTCTTCGATTTCGTTAAGGATGGAAATATTTTCGGTTCACTGTGAGATACTTCTAGCGAGATGTCGATGGAAAAGACGTCAAGATACCAATCAAAATCAATTACCATTTGCAATTTTCGAGATTTGAAATTGTAGGCTGATGCAATTCCTCTGTCTTGGTTGTAGTCGAAGATCACAATGTCCTTTGGTTCAGCACCAGTTTCCGTCACCTTTGCAAGAGTTCCAATTCGATAAACCTAAAAACCAAACAAGGTTCAAAGCAGTGGTCAAAGGCCGAAGTCAAAGATCAAAGGTCCCAGTTGACGATGTAATAAACGGGTCTATGCTCCGATTCATAAAATTTAACCGGCTACTTACATCTGGGAAGCCAGCAAATACCATGAGAGCAAAGAGAGAAGGCAATGTTGGATTCTAAAAGAAAGGGTGAGACGATGAACGAAATTCCGAAATAAAAAAGGGAAGTTGAATCGATTGAATATCGCAGGTGTATGAAATAATCGCTATTTTAACATATTATTCTGAAAGCTAGAAATTCCAAGCTTCTTGCGAACAGGAAATATCTACACCATCAATGATGAGAATGATGCAAAAATGTAAAATGGCATCACAAAATTTAGCGATACCACTAGAGAGCTGGCCAAAGATACAGATCGGAGTGACATTCGACTTGTTAGGTCGATTCCGTATGATAGCCAAAAAGATACAATTTTAGTTCGTTATAATCAATCATAGTTGCATAGGTATCATCTTACCTTGCTTTCAACTGCCAGGCTCTTCAGACAAGCATTAGCATGCTGAGTTACACTTCTATGCCACTTTCCGGTGCATGTCAATTGTTGCAATAGGGTTTCGAGCCCAGACGCGGCATCTAGGTCTGCCCTATTTTAGGCAAAATGAGACAGGTTGATAGAAAGTAATCAAAATTACTTGAGCATTTACTCAAATTAATATAAATCAAGCTTCTTTAATCATGGACAAATAAACAACACAAAAATGACAAAATAATATCGTTTGAAGAAACGAACGATAACACTAATCAAATCTAGTCTGAGTTCAATGTGCATCGCTTTGCTTGTTAGCGTTGAAGATTGAAGGCTTTCGGTTATGCCACTGCTAGCAGTCCCTGGCCAGTCGGTAAGCATCCGTAGTCGATCTGTTGCACAACTCTTTTATGCTATCAAACCACGTTCAGGCTGAGCGTCGGCCAAATTTTTTCCATACAGCGTGCCCTCAACTATGGTCTTGATCAGCCGACGGTCAGGCATTCGGCAAATGTGCTCATACAGGCAAAGCTTTAGCTTCATCTCAACTCGATGCAACCTTCTGACAAGCCGAATTTGGGCGAGGTCGTCCTCCTTTGCTACCTTGTCATACTAGCGGCTGCTAGGAAGTTTGCAGGAGCTTCGCATCTCGAGTACACCAAGTTGTGAAGCACTTCTCGGGTACAGTATATGAAATAAGCATACAAGCAAATCTCTCTAGTTCTAAGTGATTTACATCTGGCTTGCTCACTTACAGACGTATGCAATTAGCGAAAAAAAACACAGATAAAAACACTGCCGTTAACGAAAAGTACAAACCTCTCTAGGCATTCTGCTCCAAGCTTAAACAACAACTCGACAGTTTTAACCCCTTCTGCTAAATCTGCGCCTGCACTTTGCTTTTCTTGTGTTGCGTCAAGTAACTTTTTAACACCCTCATCGGCGACCTGTTAATGCATAAAAAGGACTTCACAGGTAAGAAGCTACCTTGAAATGATTCAAACCAAAGAATCAATAAAGATCAAATCATGTCTCTTCAGAACTGACTGAATATTCCTACTAGGAAACGAAGGGAGCATTTTATGAACCGTAAACAAAAACTGCAAGGTTTAAGAATCTAAGAAACAACTTGGGATGGAGTCACTTCAAGAAATGATAACAATTTCAATGTTGAAAATAAATTGCCTGGAAAATCGGTTTACAAACTGACGGATCAAACAAAGATGAAGAGTTAAGATATGGGGAAAATTCTAGCGGGCAAATTTAGGTTATACATTTAATCTAGCATTGCCGAGTTTCCTTCGCAATGTGATGTTACATTAGTGCAGAAATGTAAGCGTCACTGATGATGGAGACCAGACAACTTGGTGTCCTGTACGCCATCAAAATACCATGTATACTATATCAATCTTCACTGTTTAAGAAACACAATTCATATAATGCTTAAAATGACTTATAAAATGGTTCATTGATGCCTACTGTCAAGCTGTCAAATGAGTCAAGATGCGATATAACTGTACATCGTTCACTTTGGAGACGTCTTGTAATCTTCAAAGAAGATAAATGAAGATATTGTTGAATGAGGCGTTTACCTTTGGTGGTATGCATCTTAGCGTCTTGGAGAGAACGCCCAGGGCAATAATGCGAACTTTCATTTCGGAGTGGTCCGATCTGCAGAACGATCAAAACCAGGTGAAAAAGCAATGAAAATTCAAGAAACAATGCGCATGGGAAGATTTATGAAACAGTTCCAAGTTGATAAAATTTGGTGATGGGATGTCTGAGGGGTTAGAGCGATTGACTACAGGTCCAATGATCGGTAGCTGAGGTGGAGCCCCGCGCTTAACTTCAACTCAGAGTGAGTGAGGAGCGTCACTGGCTCTCTGCTCTGCGAATCTAGAGGTAGGAATAACGAGATGTGATCACATGGAATGGAAGAAAAAGCGCCTTGTTTGGCAAGCAATGCATCTCAGAGTTTTAACATCTATTTTCAAATGCTGGGTAGAACATAAACAGTAAAAAATTGAAAAGATCTGAAATAACGAAATCCAACTGAGATTAGGCGAGGCTGTGAACAATGCAAACAAGCGGGCCCAAAGAAACATGAAGATCATACGGAATATAAAACCCATCACTGCGGTGAAAACGAAAACGATGGATGCTTCGTCAAAAAACTGAAACATGGAAATATTGTCAAAGTCTTGATTGATTAAGTTGCGAAGATGCAATCATCATAATGGTGGAAATTACCTTATCAGTCGAAGTATGGATGGTATCAACCGGGAAGATATGAAATTGATGAACTTCTCTGAATTTGGATATGAAGATAGCTGAAAAGTGGAAACGTCATAAGACAGAGTAACAAATGGCGGGAGATAAAATCTATCTTCGGATGCTAAAACCTACCTTCGGGTAATAAATCTACCTTCGGATGCTAAAATCTACCTTCGGGTGCTAAATCTACCTTCGGATGCTAAAATCTACCTTCGGGTGCTAAAATTTACCTTCGGATGCTAAATCTACCTTCGGATGCTAAAATCTACCTTCGGATGCTAAAATCTACCTTCGGATGCTAAATCTACCTTCGGGTGCTAAAATCTACCTTCGGATGCTAAAATCTACCTTCGGATGCTAAGTCTACCTTCGGGTGCTAAATCTACTTTCGGATGCTAGATAGAGCGCATTAAGAAAATAAGAAATGCATTACGTGCTGAAATAATAGGATCACGAGAAATGCCGTGAAATTACCTGACGATTAGGAGGCATTAGTGCTCCAATCAAACCAAGTATTCTATCCTGAGCGACACATGCAAAAAGATCACTGCTCGGCGTTGATGAATTGCAAAGCTGTACATTTTTTGCGTCTGATGTGTTGCATTGAAGTCTTCCTGGACTGGGCTCGACTTCCATTTGCATGCAAGCAGATGGTTGGTCATTTGATGCAGCTTGGAAACTGTCAACTTCCATTCCGCTGTCGTTGGCGGTTTGCATTTCGACGGCATCGGGTAATACCTGAGCAGCATTCGTTACTATCCCGGCATCATTTTTATTTGCGGCATCCATTTGTGCCTAAAAGTGAAAAGGCGCGTGTAAAAACGGAATCTATGGCACACATGGCTTATTTATGCATTAATTAAGTCGGATTGTCTGCAAAAACAGATGGGCTTTTAGATTACTAATGTCCGATGCAGTGGTAAAAGAAAAAATTACGCAATACCGGCTTTTCAACTACATCAACCCAAAACACAAACCATGATGGAAAGCTACCACCCAATATATGACACCTTACATTGAATCTCTTTCAACTAACAAGAGTAGAACGAAAAAGATTGTAGTACAAAGAATGATAGTTCTTGAAGAGAAAGAAATGTATAGCAATGGTATTATGGCATCGCGTGGCACAATGTGCAATGGTATGGTATAGCATTGCAAGGCTTGACATATGGTATGACATGGTATGAGATGATGTGGCATGGAATAAAGATAGAAAGTAGTCATGCATGTGTTCCCTGGCACCTACCTCTTTGCTTTGTCCACCAGTGGGTTCAGCAGGTGCATTCCGCCTCGCCTCCGTCTCTTTTGCACTTGCACCGTTTCCTTTCTGCTCTGACCGTTCTGCTAACAATACGAATACATAAGGAAGATTGAAAAGCAAGCGCTCATAACAAATTTTCTTGAAATTAAAATTGGACTCGAACATGGGAATGCCAAACTAAACAATGGTCAATGGTTACATGTCTCTCTTTTGAATGCAAGAGCTCTGCAGCCATAGAACTGTTTAACTAGAAGAGGCAGTAACAGCAGCAGCAGTGTAGTGTCACGAGATCAAAACAACAAATACCATGCAATATAAAGAAGTAGCATTCCGTGGTGTGTTTCGCAGTTTGACAAATTTCAACGTGGATTTCAATACGGGTTTGAATAAAACTAAAAGCTCGCTGCTTGAAATTGAAGAAGGTTGCCAATGACCTTTGATATTCTACTAAATATTTCATTGGTGAAAAAATTTTCGACGTAAAAATCTTGAGATTGCACAGAAAAATAGCAACATAATGTCGTCGTAGTGAATGTCTGGTAATCTTACACTCATCAGAGTATGAACCATTGAATAATGGCAGAAACAGCACTCTGAACTTCCTACCAAAATGCGGATCGTAATGTGTGAAAGTGGGGGGTTGTTCGAACAGAGAACCAACCATTTAAAATCAATCGCTCACTGTCAAACGTTTCCACTCGCATTCGGCTGCAAGTCCTATTGTCTCATTTTGGCCATTACCCGACGATTTATACTCAGTTGAGTAAGAGATAAAAAGGTCTTTGTTGTGACGTCATTATGTTAAAATGCTCTTTTGTCTTACTTCGGCCATTATCCGATTCTGCGTACAACCATCAATGTCGAGTGCAAAGGTCTCAGTATACCGGAATTATGGATCAAATTCTGTATTCAATATTCAAGGCTTTTACATAAAAAGAGTCAGTCTTGCTTGGGTCATTACCTAACGGTTCATATTCTGAAGAGTGGCAGATAAAAATACCTTCCATGTGATGCATAATAATAATAATACTACTATATTTATACAGGTAACCAGATTCAGCTAAATAAAGCTGCTATCAGTCTGGGACCTGCTAAAGCAAAAGTAAAAATATAAGCATGAATTTAAAAGATACGCTAAAACTTATCTAGTTAAAATATTCGTCTCATTTTACTTTAAAAATCATATACGTTTTCGCTTCTCTATGCAATAATACACAAAAATCACCTGCATTGATTTTGATGGAATCCAGAACATCAGCTAACTCGTTCAAGCAGTTCAATAAGAGGTCAGCTGCCGGTTTGGAATATTCTACATCGAGACCTGATGATAATGGCAGAGCAATATGAGTGAAAGAGACGATAATATCATACGAATACGAAAATTATGATGTCATCCTACCAATTTTTCTTAGTGATTTATGTTGAGGAAAGGCCATAGTGGCCTACACAAAGCCCCAAAAAAGAAAGAAAGAAGAAAGCGAAAGGGTAAGAGGATAGAGAGATAAGATCAAGTTTATTGTAAGATTCAGGAAAGCAAGAAGAAGGCAAGACGTTCAATAAATGATAATAATAATAATATTACTTTTGCTGTATTAAGGAGGAATAAGCAAGGGAATAAATATTAACAAAATGAGGCTATAAAAGAGAAAAGAAGGAAATAATGAATTAATGAACAAATGAAAAAAATGGATAAAAATCAAACCAGCAGTTTTAATCATCAATTCTTGATTTTGAAGAATTGCTACATTCGCACTTGTCCGATAAATTCGAAATTCTGACACTGTGCAAAGTGTTGTAATCAACTCACCTATACTTCTACGCTCTTGCAAGGTTTCTGATAGCGAAAGAGCTAAGGAAGCGAACTGTAGCCAACTGCAGTGATGGACGTATGTTTGCAAGGAGCAAGCATCTTGTGGTTGAGAGTAGATGGCGCCTAAAGTTAAACGACAAATCTTTCATTGGGACACATCTCGTTGGAAAGATTCATGCTAAGCACGGGGCTTATTTATCAAAACAGAAGAGGCAAAGAACAAAATAAGTTGACTAATCAAAGATCTAATGAAAATGGATTGTTAAGTCATTAAAAGGAATGGAAATGTTCCCTTCTCTTGGCTTCCTGTCTCCAGTCCCATATCTTTGGGCAAACGCCGTCCCCATTTTCATCGGTTTATCTCTTTTCAAGTCCATATCTACTTACACCAACCCTGAAGGGTAAAAAGAGGGAAGCTACAAATACTTACTTAGATTCATCGTAAATTTTGTGGTGCTGTGCGTCAACTCGTGTCTAAAACGAACGTAAAAGTTAAATCTTTTGCGAATATACTTGGAATCGTTTTGCCGAAATTTTGGTTGCCTTGATAATTACCTGACCAAGTTTTCAAAACGTCTGCCTCGACGAAGTAACGCTACTGGCATCAAGGTTAGTGTACGCGCCGGCAGTGTTTGACGTAGCAGTGACTAGCAGTAAATGGGTAGATGGCGCAGAGCTAAGGTAAATCACTTAGAGGAAAGGAGCTGGCTAATTGAACCTCACAATGCTATGGCTCAAGGTGATACATTTCTATGAAGGTGCTGCTCAATGCTGGCATGACGGACTAAAGGACGGGGCGAAGTTAAAATTCTTATAAGCGAGCTTGTCATCTCATTGAGTCTGAGTTTAATAGTTGAATCAAATATTTCCCCATTTAACTTGGTCTTCGGTGGAACTGTACCTAACAACGGGATGACTTAATTTGAAAAATAAAGCAAAATTTTCAAATCGAGAAATTCCGCCCCGACCTCTATTCAACTTGGAACGGTGCTATCGAAAGGAGCGTCCGGGAGCCCCTTGCTAAAAAAGTACGATCCTGAGCCACGGCATTGTGGGGTAGGGTGGTAAAATCCTTTCCTCGGCATGCTTCAGCCCAGCAGTAAGGCAGGTTTCCAGTCACTGTTAGGCGAACAGTTAAAAGGTCATCTACGACGGGAATGACTGTGCCTCAAACCCGGGACCTTCTACTAACCACTACGTCAACTGCCTCTCCCATTACCCCCCTCCCACTGTCCCCCTCAACTCCCCTCCCCTGAATGCCCCTCCGGACAATTCGTAGTGCTATGCATTTCGCTTTTCATATCGTCAGCGAAGTTTAAGTTAACTTTGATGACGCATGCTAAACTTACTGTCCAGGGCACGCCTGCTTCTTGAAGCATCCTAAACACAAATCGAAATCTGTGCATTCATCACAATGAATCCTGGTGCCGACAATGAACGTGGAGCATTCGTCGCAAGTGTATCTGCAAAAAATACAACAAGCCAATGAACTCGCAGAACGAATAACAGATACACGTTTATAGGATCACGATGTCAGACTTGAGAAGGGATCTTACTAGAAGTTCTTCTGAATACCGAAGAAGACTTTGACGTCATACTAGAAAGGAGAGCATTTCGGAAGCGAGAAGCAAGAAGTGACGGACGGACGGACGGAAACGTGGGTAGTCGCACAAGAGATAACTGATGTACGTCTACTGCACATACCTTAGGTCGATGACTTCATGATCCTCAGAGTGACCGTCTGGCTTTTCTCCATCTAAAAGGACCAAAATAACCCTCACATAAACATGTAAAAAAGCTACATTGCATACTCGATTTCAAGCTTAGCAGAAACTAGAGACAGGGCGAGAATTCTGGTTAAGGAGAAAAATAGCATACCTAGGTAACATTTTCCACAAAGATCCATGTCCTCACAGTTCAAGCAACGGTATCTTCTTCCAGACAATCGGTCGCAACAACCATCACAAGTGATGTGCACTTCTAAGTGTTCAGCATATTTTGCGATGAATAAATTGATATCCTGTGAAAAGACATGATTCTTTAATGACTTGATCGACATGATGCTATAATCACTTGATCGACATGATTATATAATCACTTGATCAACATGGCGCTATAATCACTTGATCAACATGATCATTTAATCATTTGATCGACATGATTATATAATCACTTGATTGGCACGATTCTTTAATCACTTGATCGACAACACGTAATAATTTAACAACGACTGCCAATCACTAAATTACTAATTACATCTCAAGACATGCACCAACTCTCTGTCACTCCATGTATCGGAATAAGGAGGAATCAATTTCAGGTGGGGAGCGGAGAAGGACACTTCTCGCTTATCATAGATTTTCAGATCGATTATTGAGCCCCATGCGGGCATACAGGGTCAATCAAATAGATACGTTTTTTTACCAACTGTCAATGAGTTAGTTGCTCTTATTATCATGATTATAATTTATTTACTCTTTTCCCTTCTTTGGATGCAGAATCTCTTGTTCTGTCACACCAAGTTCCGATGTTCATCGTTTTCACTTCTTTAAAGAACTCGTTGTGCCGTTCATACATTTCCATCTCGAATTGCTCGGTATCAACTCCTGGCTGAAATGCCGTTTCTAAAATGAGAAGGCAACGAAAAGATCTTCAACTTAGAGTATGTTTTGTTTGCTTTAGATAGGGAATCAAACACAGAAACTTTGAGTAGGGAAATGCGCAGTCGAAATATTAACTCTTGCTGTGGTGTAAGGGAAAGAGAATGAATTACTCGAAACCCAACATAGGATATATCCTCAAAGTCAACTTTTTATAACTCCATTACAATTTCTACTCAGTGCATCCATTTGTCCAATGCTTAGTCATTCACGGAGAAAGGATTTCCGTCTGAGTAATATATCTTGGCAGGGGGTACAAACGGGATGAAACAACTAAAAAATGCCCGTATTTCTCTACGGCGGAACTTAAGCTCAATTGAAGTCCTTCGGCAGGTGAGAAGTTACCTGCATAGCAAGCAACTCTCATTCTTTTCCGTTTCAAAATAATGCAACAGAATCATCTCTGCAGGTGAAGTTAAAGAGGGAAGCACTTCAAGATCCCTTTACAAATCAAACAAAGTGAGATACCAATTGAGAGAGTAGCAGATGGAATTACGGAGGCATCGCAGGGAGCGACATTGAAAATGAATTCAATAAAAGGACGCTTACTTTTCGATGCTTCAAGCAGGAGTTTTGGCAACTCGATTTCCAATAAAAATGAATGGTCATATGGCTGCATAGGGAATCAAGAAGCAAGGTGAGTAAAATGCGAAATTGGCATTTAAAGGGAAATCTAATTAAAAGGGCATTTGAAAGCTAAAAACAGTATGCTGCTGCAAAAGTAAAAAAATAAAAAATAAAATAAAATAAAACTGGAGGAAAAAATAAAACCGCGGACAAAAGAATGAATAGCAGAAGATTGAAAAAGATAAATGAATTAGAGAAATGAAAAAGAAAAATGGGCAATATGAATTCAGTAAGATATTCAACTGAAAGTAGACTGTGAAAGGTAAGTTTTGTAGCAAACAGAATGATTAATGAAATTGGCTCACCTTCCAATCAATTGTAAGAAAATGAAGGAGATACGCCCTTGCACTTTCAAAAAATGTGGAACTGCAAAGTCAATTAAAACCAATTATCAAATAGAAATAAGAAAGCTTCACAAGGCATCTTCGGTTGATTCTTTGTTGATTACTCGACCTTGCATTAACAGGTAGGTCTTTATGGGCAACCTACCTGCCCAATAGCTTGCAAACCGAAAAATCATTTTTGAGATTTAAAGCACCCAGCAAGGACACAAACTTAGATTTTAGCGATTCCTGTACTGTAATTTTTAACCCTGTACATCTTTTCAACTTCAACCTCGATCTCTTGAAATTTTGAACCTTTTACATTACAAACATTAATTTCAACAGGACCCTTAGTGATAGCAGTAACATCTTTACTGGAAAGGCTATCCTGTATAAATATGGTAGATTATTTTTATTATGATTTACATGACCGAGGAGCTATCGATACAGAGCAGTTTCGCTATGTGACCACACACCGAGGCTCAGACACCTGGAACTATTGAAAACCAGTGAAATGTCTACTCTAAGTGAAAAAGGTGGTGCTTGAGTCAATAGTTATAAAGGATACAAGCAAGTGCCCTACTAAAGTGTTATCCATACACCTACGCCTCTGATCTGCTTGATGTTCTGTTGGGCACATGTGATTGGCACATTGTAAATCATTAGCAGTGATACTGTCAACCGCATAAAGGTCTTTTACCTGATAACAGACGACGTCGCTCCTTGCATGATGGCAGAGCTGAAATCTCTGATGTACAAATAGAATTGTTTACGAACAGCTGTTTCATACTCTAGGCCGCAACCATTGAGAAAATCACAATAATGACGCGGGAAATTCTGCTGACAGTGCAAGAATTGTTGCAAGAAAAGAATGACATGGGGCTGAAAAGTAAATTAAAGGATCAGAGATTGAAAGAATAGCACGGAAATAAGAAGTACGTGATTCAATTCATAAAAATGCAATGAAAAAGTATGGTGTATTTCAGATTACGTGATTCGTGTTAGCAATGATTAAACTGATAATAATGGTGCCAGCCAAGATGCTTATGATTTTGATTGTGGTAACGATTATGATTATGGTTATGACGCTAATGGTGATGATGACCATGATAAGATGATGACTGGTGATTGATGATGATAGTAATGATGATGATGATGATGATGATGATGATCACGATGATGATGATGATAGTGGTGATGATGGTAATGATGATGATGATGATGATGATGGTAATGATAATGAGGATGATTATGATTATTATGATGGTTGCACTTACCGTAAAGAATTCAATAGGATTTGACTGTTGAATGAACTCCTTCGCAAAGGCATATATATTCGACACATTCTGAGCATACTGATGTCTTTGCTTCAATAAATCTTGGATTCTTTGCAAAAAATGAAAAAAATAAATTATCAAAAGCATCTTCAGCAATTCGAATCGGATACATTGAATAGGAAGTATGACAGAACATAGTTTGGAGTGGTTATGGCTGATGAAGATTCCATTCAGGATGAAAAAATGTGGTTAGAAATAAAGGAAAAACGAATAAAAATCCAACAAACTGTTAAAGAAATGAGTTGCAAAACCTGTGCGGGGAAAGTGCCTCATTTGTAACGAAATCTGTCACCATTTGCAACGTTGGGTATTTATCATAAATTGACATGTCTTCACTTTGCAGTCGACTCTAAATAAACAATAAATGTAAAGAAGTGACAAGATATGTATGAAGTGATTACGTTGAAGGCAAATGAACAAAGAAGGAAGCAATAAATCTAACAAACATAAAATTGATTAATTTACGATGGTAACAAAAGCAAAGGAGCAAGTTGCAAAGGAAATATGAAATGAAGAGAAGCAACTACAAAATGATACCAAGAAATTAAAGTTATCATTCTAATCGAAATCACTAATCAAATGAAAATCAAAAATCGAAATCATTAATCATAATCATTAAGAATGGAACATGACGTTTTGATACATACAAGCTTATATTCTGATGAGTCGTGTTTTCCCCATGATCGAGTCCGGTGAAGCGAATTTGCACGATTTAACAACCCGACGTCTCCCTTAGAAAATAAGAGAATAGCGAGCTTATAAAAGGCAAGAAAAATGAAGTGGGAACACTCAGGAAAAGCAACCACAGAAAAAACAGCTGCAACGGAAGCGCAAAAACGGTGCAAAGCAAGACAAAATGAAAGACGAAATGAAAGAGGTAGAGTCGCGAAAAATTTGCAAGGAGGCAAAGAGACAAAAAGAGTGGCGAAACGAAAGATCCAAAGGTAGGCGTAATGAAAAACTGCATGGCGGATTCTTACATCTTTGCTCTTCTTAGGTAGTTTTGACAGTCCGGCAAATTTGAGTAAGAATAGCGATTTCTCCTTGCATGCAGTAACTACAAATAAAATTTTCAATAGATTGCGTTAGAATTGATGAATGACGTTTTAATAACGCAGTCTGCCATACTAGTTCTCTGAAGATTCGATAATACCCAGAGTAAAGGAACAGTTAATCATTCCAAACACACAAGCAAGTGATGGGAAAATGCCAAATAGAAAACAGATTGCGTTAGTCATGAACACATGAAACATTAAAATGATTAGACAACGGACAATAATATCAAAAAAAATTCTACTTCAAGCGCAGTCTTAATTCCTTCCCTCTAGCAATTCACGACTGACCAAAATAATGCTGCGAGAATCTGCAGATAATCCGCATGAATGCTCGGGATATCCCGCAATATCGTAATTACGTAGAGCAGCTAAGAGCTCAGAACTAAAACATAATATGAATAGAATGAGGACGCACTTGGAGCATCAGGGTTTATCGGATGAGAGGCCGTTCGGTCTTCGCCTTCTTTTGCCTCTTCTGCCAAAACACAGAGTCTCTGCCTCTTTTCCAGCTACGAAAAAGAACACATTCAGTCAGTTGTTTCCTAACTGATGCCAAACATTGCCATCATCATCAAAGTTTGCAACACCACGTAGAAAGAAAAATTCCTGAAACAGAGCCTTATTACCGAACCAGAAGCATTATGAACATCTGGATTCGAAAGTAGATTTCTGTATGCTTTTGTCATCTCACTAGCCCGTGTGAGTATGCAGCAAATGCATAGTTATAATGAGCTGTGATGATGGTGGTGATGATAATGATGATGATGATGATGATGATGATGATGATGGTGATGATTATGATTATGATGATGATGGAAGACATTTTTGTCATGGTTTAATTGAGGCATCACTTGTCAATGCCTATGTCTCTAACAATCTCAAATAAGGAATCGGGAAGACTGACCAAACAAGCTGAAACAACTGATCGATAGATCCACAAGCTTCACGTATATGACATTAATGATTATACCGGCACACCCACTGACTATAGGCAAATAAGAAACTCAATTGCAAGCAATAGTGAGAGATTACTACACACGACGCAGCTTACGATGAAGACGCAGTGACGTAGAAAACCTCTTAGCCAACACTCACATTGGGTCATCCCCTTTGCGTTCGTCTCATTTTCTTCAAGTTCACAAAACAGCTTTCGCTGCATTTACTTTACAATGATGGCGCAGGCGGGAAACTTCAACCTAATATTATCTTCCAATGTTTACAAAAACATTCGTATGTCTTCTACTTTTCATACCCGTCTCAGCAATATGTATATGCATTTCTTTATAACTTATTCATAGAAGAAATGAATTGAGGAGGTTGGCTGGCGATCGAGATGGCTGAAGGCGAGAATGGATGCTGCGCGCTTTGGGCGCTGAATGCATGCATGCATAACTTATTCATACTTCATGCCGTGTCCACGCTAGGGCTTAGATGGTCCTCTTTGCGGTCAACTGCGTTGTGAAGGACAAGCTTACTAATATTCCAGCCTTATGGAACTGTGAACTACGCCCCCCTCGCCCCTACTCTTCCCTCAAGGCTCAGTTTAGAGCACAAAACACTCAATGCTAGATCGAAATCGAAATGAGAATTCTGAATAATCCCATCAACTTACCAAACTTCTTCTGACGTTTTCAGCGGCTGTAAATGCAGCCATGATACAGGATGGAATCTCTGCAGGGGCGTCAGCAGTCACTACCAAGAGAAATCAGTTCACTTTTAGGGTGAAAATTTGGCAAAGATTTATTGAAAAAGATGAATGAATAGCTGCAAATAATGATAAGAAATAAATCAATTATTGCACGAAAACGATTAAGCAGGGAAAAGGCAAACAGAATACCATATAAGTTTTCGAAATCAAATCAGATTTTTTGACAGAGGAGGATGAACTCACAATACTGAGAGATTTGCTCGCGCATTTCTTGAGTGTGCCAAATGAGAGCGGCGAAAACCGAGTTGACAGCAACATTCATTGCTTGACCACCAAGATAATGTCCATTTCTAGACGCTCGGCATCTAAAAAAGCGATTGATTGCAGCAAATGTCTCATTCAAGATGTAACACGTATTCAATACTTCTACTTAGCATTTCAAGGGGATGTGTAATCTGAGAATCAGTGGTTGTCGAGCAGCACCCTGGTCATCCCTCTTCAAACGATCATACATTGTCACTCCTAAGGTAGATTTTTAGGGCAATAAGAAGCCATGTTGACTGGGCTATGTGGTCTAGTCCTTTCTCGGAATTTCGTGCCGTTTCAAGATTTCTTTAACCTGTGACTACTTAGAATGTTTGACAAAACAGAGCTTTTTCATTTTTTTTTATCACCAATCAAACTCAAGTGGAGTCGAGAGGTCTCTAGCTATTATTTCGAAGCTGGTTTACGCCCACTGTGCATGTCACATCCATGCATGGGTTGATCCATCCGCTTGATGTGACTACACCCTGTGATGCATACCCTTGGAAATATAGAGCTTGCGACCCTGATATAGAGTAGGGTACTGCAATTGAGACTGATGGCTATAACAGGCAACAGGGTTGTGATCAAGAGCTTCCTAACCAATGAGTCAATCTTCAACACAATTCACTCCCCTCCCGACTCCAAAACTGTTTCGTTTCACTTACAGAAGAATTCGCTCTTCAAATCAGAAAAATTAAAAAGTAAACATCGAAGCTGGTGGGTAGAACGGATTTATCAAAAGCGAATTTCGAGATTATAAATGAAAAGGAACCCCCCCCCCCCCCCCCCCGTGAAAATTAACCGACACCCTTCCCTGTGATATAACTTCCAACCAAGCCTGACTTCCCTGAAAAATCTGCGCACGCTCCAAAAGTCTCGACTCACTTTTGAATGAAGGATTTTGCCATTTCGTCACTTTCGTCGATAATTCTCAAAAGGAAGGCATTTATTTCTGAGTCTGCAGGACTTGAACCCTGCAATGAAATTATCATTTCTCAAAGCGACGAAATCCAACATAAACGGAAAGATTGTTAAGAGTTCAGAAAACGAAATGATTAGGTCAAAAAGAACATTGCTAAATTCATACAACACTGAATTGCTTGAAAATATATATTGTCTTCTAGGGATATTTGAAGGAGTCCTGCAAATATTTCAAACTGTCATTGATGGCTGGAAGAAAGAGAACCAGACAAACAGAAACATAGGATTGAATTTCACGTCATTTTATGCCAAGGTTAACTAAATCCATTTTAGTGATTCTTTTGAGGCATAATCTCTACCTAACCAAGCTGCTCGGTTATGCTTAGCGAGAGAGCCGCCTTTCCTGCCATTTTCCTTGTCATATCAAGGGGACAGTCAGCTGCTATGCCTCCATGAAATGTCTGAGGAGTGGCTTAAAACTGGGATGAAACCCAACAAGGGATGATCAGAGATTCACGAAGAGAAAATTCTATACGGAATGACTGATGATTTGAGATGGACGCCAAAATAAACACGACAACATAAATAGTAATTATGATATACGGACTGATAAGTTTGCAAGGAACACTTACATAATACCCAGACAGCGACCTTTGAAGCTTTCCAATGCGGCAACCACCGCGGAATAGAGACGACCATAGTTCGCTGTGGAGGAGAGCCAATTCGCCCTCTCCCGCTTTGTCGGACTGGGTTTCCAGAGCTGAAGGGAAACAAGAATTAAGTGATTGCATGAGTTGATTCGTCATTTATTAGAAACATATCGCAAAGGAGCTACCTGATGGAAGCATCTATTTTCGCCTTTCATTTGGCTCTGTCTTTTGCCATGCTTTCTGCTTCTTCAGTCGTTCTCATTTCCCGTCTTTTTTAAATGCTTTTGACGATGTTTTTGTTCATGTGTATGTGCGTGTGCGAAATATTGACGGCTGTTTTAAAATTAGAAGTATCTCACATGATACTGAATAGCGACGTTGCAACGGAGATCAAGTAAACATTTTCAGTGTATTACCATATACACTCGGGTGGCAAAAGATGAAATTGTAGCAACTGAGGCATTGAGAAATGAGGTATAAATGATAACGGCGGATGCGGTTGTCAGCCACAAAGACCGTCGACTACCAGCCGCTGGCGGCCATATCACTTGCACACGGGGGAATGCGAGGGGAGGCCAATTCTTACATTACAGTGATTTAACGGCTCGTTGATATAGTCCGTCTGGATTTCTGGACCTCTCGTGGGTGTCAACAAACGAAATCAATGAACTAGTTGATGATTTCATGTTGCAAAAGTACGGAAACGATGGAATAAAAGAAGCAAGTGGTAGTGGCTCGAGGTTTCCAGCTTGGTGAAGCCAAAACCAGTTTTAATAGCAGCAGTCAGTCCATTTTCAACCTTCTCATTTTCAGCCATCGCTTTCATGCTCATGTGATGTGAATGTTAAATGCTAAGCCAGCTCGGAATTGAGATGATACATTTCGCAATTAGTTGATTGAAAATTATCAGTCACCTGGACATGGAAAAGCAGACGAACAACCCATGAAATCTCTCAGTGTGATTTATCTACATTTTGTTGACGTGCATAAGAACTTCTAGAAAATTCATATTTCTGAAACGGACGATACCTCTTCTGCAGTCGATAGCATTGCTGCAAAGAATTCCAAACAGTCTGGCAATGTTTAATTGAAGGTCGAAAATCCAAGTCACAGCAATGTCGGGACGCCCAATGGCTGATACCTAGAAGGAAGAGAAAGAGAACAGAGGTTTAAAAAGTGAATACAGAAGTATTAGAAATAGAATCAAACGAATCCTACAATAATAATAATTGCAAACAGCAACTCAAAGCATTGTTTTCAAAAAAGTCCTCTTCCAAATGCTAAATCAGAAGTAAAATCTTCCAAATTTCACTTCGTGTTACAATATTCTGCAATTATTTTTCTAAAACCCTTCTTTATATTCTGTTTCAGCAGCCTAAGGCGTGAACGATTTAGCAACGAGAAAACAAAAGCCACTTCTTCCGGGCCTATGCCTCATTTTGGGTAACTTCACCAAATTCTTGCGGTGTCGTTTCTCAAATGATTTTCAAACAGTTCAAAGTGTGATTGAGCAGACAATCGAATGCTACTCAGTACACGCTCTTTCAACCAGACGTGACACTGCTATAATTCACATTTCCATATACACCAACGTCCACAAAGCTAATGCAATCCGACACAAGCGTAATAAACATTCATCTCTTTAATTAACACAAATTAAGTCATGCTTGGACGTATTACATGACAATTCAAAACACATCCTATCCATCGCTCCGTTTCCATAAACAACACCTTACAAGTAAACAAAGTAACAAATGTCAAAACAAACAAACAAATTATGACGTAATGAACCTTGAATTTATAGCCCCACTCGTTGTTGCTACCATCGGAATGAAAGAGAAAGCTGAGTTTTTGGCCTGCTTTGAAATTGACGGTCTAGAAATAAAGACGAACAGTGCAAAAGGGGATAAGATAAGGCAATCTCAAATGAATAGATACTGAAGACCAAAAACATCAAAATGAACTCTGATTCATAAATGAATGAATTCGTTTGCTGTTGAAATGAAAACTTCAATTAAGCATATTATGTGGAACCTAACATGGCTGCACTGAAGGTCTTTTCCTTCGACGCTCATAGGGTATGAAGCGTTCTCTTTAGCGAGTCGTGTTGAGGAGAGGCCATGGTGATCGATACAAAGCACCGTCAAAGGAAGGAAGCGAAAGCAAAAGGCTAAGAGGAGAGGGGGATCAGATCAAATTTATTGATCTTGGAGTTGAGAGCTGGCAAGTTGTACGCTTCAGGAAAGCAAGAAGCAGGCAAGACATTTCATAAATTGAATGTTCTTGGGTTGAATAATGGCCGAAGTAAGACTATATACCCAGATGCGCATCAAAACTTGCGGAGGCCCGAAAAAGCAACCAATCATGGGCAATGCGGGGCTTTCAGTGGGGCGCGCGATAGCGTTCGTGCACGCAGGCACGCACCCGTGTTCTAACTTGGGAGCGACTAATCGCCCGCCCAGTACTAGACGTTTCCCTTGTGGAGAGCGAACCGATATCCGGAAATTAACTGTTGTTATGATCCGCTCTGGTGTAATAGGCCTATCTTATGTTCTCAAATAATCGCTCACCCCACTCTGACCATGCGAGTTTTTTGTCGCACGCCTCAATTTCTGACGTGGAGGCCCTGCAATGATCGCTTGATTTCACACGTTTCGTTCCACATGTGGGAATAATCAACATAGTCTTGTTTCGGCCAATATCCTACGCTTCATACTCTGGGGAGTGTCAGATGAACACACTTCCTAACGAAAGAGATTCTGCTTTGCATTTCAGTGCAAAAATTAAAGATTTGTACACCAACATATTTATTCACAAATGAATAATTTGATAGGAAAGAAAAATTTCAACAATCGAAAACGATTAACGTACTTTTGGCCAATCCGTTGATCCAACTTTGTGGTCAAATTTTCTCTTTTGGTCTTTTGAGTCGGTAAATTCCAAATAGTCGTACCTTTCAAAGAGAAAATAGGATTCACATAAATACTAGAATTTTGAGCAATTTATAACAGCAATTACAACTGGATAAAAAATGCAAAAAATATTATTAAATAAAAAGGCAAACTAAGAAATAAAAAGCCAAATAATAAACAGAATAGATTATGATGAAAAGTACACTCTAGAGTTGAGTTTGCAAAGACCTGAGGAACGGTGAGTGGGCGACCACCAAGGGGGGAAAATCCTTGGAAAACTACCTTCGAACCCTTAGGGACGAGCTTATCCCATCCTCAGCTAAATAAAGGGAAAATTAGGGTTTGACTTACAACCTTTATTATCAGGGTACGACTCCCAAAATAATGGCAAATTTTATGGATAATTTATCTTGACCATTGTAGTGTTTCCAATTCAAGAGCAAATATTCAGGTCATTGAGCAAAGAGATGCTATGGGACTAACCTTTGCTCAGTTTCACATCTTGCATCGAAATCAATTTTGAACTCCGTGCATCCTGGGCAGCTGAACGTCTATGACGATAGAATGGAAAAGATGACATCAAATTCCGAAACACTTAACAGCATATTCGATATTGGGCATAGCAGAAACCAGACACAGGGCTCCAAGTTTGTCCCTAGGGATGTGGGTTTATGATAGGGTTTCTGTTGCTCACCTCTGCCACATCATTTCAATTGTGAGCAATGCAGGATACTAACCCAGAACCCCTGCATTGTGAGTTAGACCGATAAGGCCACAAAAATATGGTACAATCTAACAATACACTACCCCTGTAATCTTCCAAATCAAATCATAAAAAATGCCAAAAAGTTGCACACTGAAATGGGGTCAGTAGGGAACAGAATGAGAATCTTGTGGTAAGGAAATACCATAGGAAATAATTTACTGGCGAGAAACGAAGACAACTGCACTGTTTTAAAGCATACCATCGTTTCATGCATGTTGTTTTCGTAATTATGCTTCGATTCCACATTCCAAGCACGTAACACCACGTTCTCTTGTTTTTCTCTCCAATGGTCAGTTGTTGATTGGTGGAACAGATCTGGCACCTCGTAGGATAATATCTTCAGTTCCTGGTTCGTTTTTTGCAAAACGTGGAGAAGCTCTACGCATGGTAGATCCAAAGTTGAAAAGAAGTTCAGGAACAGAATCTACAAAAATCACCACCATCCAATTACGAATGACTTAATGAACCAAAAGCGAAAGGTAAGATAAGACACCTGGCCGATCTCTCGAAGGTTATACTGAAAGGTCTGGAAATCTTTTCTTAGGGGTGGCAGGGTGGTCGCGGTGCTTCATTACAGACTACGTTGCATACTCAATTTTGAGCCTAGTTAAAACCAGAGATAGGGCTGTGAGCTTTTTCTAGGAAAGTGGACTTATTGAAGTGGTTTCCCATTGCTTTCCTCGCCAATGGCATTTTTATTGCGACATGTGCAGGATCCGAACTCACTACCCTGTGTTATGAGTCCGCACGTTGAACCACTAAACAGTGGCACCACTTGATTAAGACAATGGTTGGTAGTTGGAGGCGAGCTGCGAGCGTAACTTGCATTCTGATTGGGGCGAGTCCCTAGCCCCCTGCAAAAAGATGAAATAGCGCAGTAAAATGGCAGTTAAACTGGGGGGTCAGCATCATGTTGAAATATCAAACTTACCAATTGTCTGATAGCAACAGAAATGAAGGAGAACTCCAGTTGATCAATGATTATTGCCTAAAAAATCGTTTGCTTACGTCATCAAAAGCTGATAGCTACGATTAAATCACTAAAAACTACTGAAACGAAGTAAAACAGTTTCGATCTAAAGACGTAAGAATTGCGATCATTAGAATAAACTGGATGCGTGGCGGGTGGTGACCGAACCTAGCCGATATTACTTCCATGACAGTGACGATTGGAGTCATAAACCGGGCAAACGAAGAGATTTCGTGACGGGGGGGGGGTCCTGCAAACGGATACGACCAAACCAGAAACTGAAAGCGATGGGTTAAATGAATACTGCCAATGTTGAAGAAACCTTATCAAACAGTCCTGTGGAGATCTCATTGGGGATGAGACCAGGGAAAAGAGGCAAAGAGGAAGCAAGCTAACTAGACTAGGCCAAATAGTATCAGATCGTTTCTAAATTCCAGTGAGGATCCAAATCAGAATTACCTTCTTATCAAAGTGGTTTAACTTTTGTAGAACCATTTCACATTTGTTAGACATTAGCTTGACATCTTCAAAAAACAATAAAGAACAATTTCAAGCAAGTATCTTATGATTCAAAAATAACATGGAAGCTCCCAGTCTGAGAAGAGAGAAGCTAAGGAAAATATAATAAATAGGTCGCAGGTAGCCTTTGCAAAAATTGTTTCAACATCTAGATGCTTGAAAAAACCTTTACTTCTATTTTCTTAATCGTAGTCTTTAATTCAATATCTTAATATAAGTCGACTATGATGCATGTCTTGTTTATTAACATTCAATCAATCTCGTTTCCAAGATTGAGATCGAACTCAACATTTATCATATGAATGAGGCTTAATTACTTAATAATTTTCAATGACTCGCGCACTTACTCACTCAATCACTAACTTTCTTACTTGATACTTACTTACTTATTTATTTAATTACTTACTTACTTACTTACTTACTTATTTATTTACTTACTTACTTCTTATTACCTTACTTGCTTCTTATTTACTTACGTACTTCTTATTTACTTACTTACTTATTTACTTACTTCCATTATCTACCTACGAACTCAAAAACTAATTTAGACACATGTCATAAAACTATTACTTATATCAAATTGAGATTTCCATGGAATTAAACTTTGCAAATGCATCTAGATCTCATTTCATGGATGGCAGGCATATTATCAAATTCACTCACATTCAAGGACAATGTAGTTTGCAACATTCTGCGCCTCCAGTGATTTACTAGAGCACTGCGTGTAGCACCAGTTGAGCAGACTCTTTTGCATGGCGCAAAGAAGCAGAACGAGGTTTGTTGGCTTCTCAGGTGTTTCATCCTTCATGATGGAAGCGATACACTACAAAGAGAAACGAACACGTGACCCGACTTGAAGTTTCTTATCGAAGGAGGTTGCTACCGAAAGTTCAAGCAGGCGGGGAACTGAATGCCACCAACGATCATGCACTTCTCGTTTTCGAGTAGATTAAAAGATGATACCGCTCACTGAACAGCTGTTCTGCCCGAGGGCATACACAACTCACACATCAGAACAACACAACAACAATCAATACATACAACAAATACATACTCTGAACAACACAACTCACTAAAAAAAGGCAACCATAAAAATTGTACAAACTAAGAACTACGAGTATGAATGTAAATAAATAGGAGCTACAAACAAATATCAGGAATTAGCCAATTAGGAAAAATAGAAGATGATACCTCGCGATATGCAACAGATACCAAAGTCTGCATGACATGCACCACTGATTCTTTTTCGAAGATATTCTGTGTTAATGAAGAAGAATAGAGAATAATGAATGAAATTTGATCCAGGAGTAGCCGAGCCGGCCTATACGTGAAATTTGTAGTTAAATTGATGAAAATTTGATGAGTGTCGAATGTGCCTTAGTCATGCATCTAAATAGGTAGGTAAGTGAATAGGAAACTAAGTGAGCAGGTAGGTGCTGAACCTACAGTTCTTATTCATTTATTTACTTACTTACTTACTTACTTACTTATTTACTTACTTATTTACTTACTTAGTTACTTACTTACTGACTCATGTACCAGATCGAGTGTTAATTGAAACTAATGAATCTACGGTTAACTGTTACGGTTATCTGGTACATGATTGCACCATTGGTCAGATGCGTTATATCCAAACTTTATACATGTTGACCAGTGCAAATTGAGGAAGTCTTCATCATGCTGTCTGTCGCATGTATTCTTACTATGCCAACATTTCACAAGCGGCAACTATGTGATCAACTTTCCACCTGTTCTTTGCGCAATCGGCATTCATTTGTCACATATTATTACCACCATTTCTATCATTATAATTACAATCATTACTGTTATTATATATCTTTAACCGAAGGAACAAGAGCTGAACTAACCCAGAACTACTACGCTTTTACTGATTGCATTCATCTTGCTACTGAGATCCCATGCTAACTTTAATCGAACAAGTGATTTGCTTTGGAGGTATGTTTAACCACATCATTTTTTTCCAAAATAAAGTCAAATTTGCAAACGTTTTAATTATCATTAGCATTATCACTTGCATCATTTAAGATAAATAATGAAAAGATACTTAAAAGAATTATAGACTGAATTACATTACTTAGCTAAAAACAATATCAACATTTGCATTTGCAAAACTTGTTTCACCATTTGTCGCAGCAACAAAGAATGGAATGAGTCAGGACTTCTACCTTCTTCAACAAAACACTGAAATCATCGCACCTTTTTGCCAGCGCGTGTGCATATGAAGTAAGCAATCTTTTAATGAAGAAATTACTGCATAGCATCGTCATGCAGGATTGAATTTTTACGTATGTTAAAAATTTGATTAAATCTAAATGAAAACTTCCCTATTAAGCAGTCTCAAATGAGCTTACAGTATAAATCTACGAAGCTCACATCACCGAAGTTCAATCTTTTTAAACAATAGACTTAGGCACTCCTATTAACGGTCTGCGTGTGCATGTAGGTAATACCCTTTTGACGAGAAGTCTACTGCATACCTAGGCCATATGAGATTATTTATGTGCGATTGCGGAATAAATGTGTACACGAATGCAAACATCCATACATACACATGGTAGAGCATCAGGTAAACCAAGAAGACCACTGGCATCACGATTGCTGAAAAATCTACACAGAGATTCAAAGGTATACCCCACGGAGACGGCCTTTCTCTCTTCCA
>OZ032119.1:9758898-9893898 GCA_964026355.1 Pseudorhiza aurosa
AGCGAGAAAACAAACGACACACTCACTATAAACTGTATAGCATACTCGATACCGAGCATAGCAAAAACCATGGCCAGAGCTCCAAGTTTTCCTCGGCCTCGATCACAAACGATGTTTTTGTGAAAGAGTGAGATGCACAGATGCTATACGATGAGATGTGAGATTTCCTTGTTTTGATGTCAAAATCAAGAGTAACAACGCAACAAGTGAAATCTGTGATTGCGATTTATTTTGCAGTCTTGTTTACTCATCATGCAACGAACAACATGCATGAAAAGTGATTGAGATTGCATTATCAGTCAAGATCATCCATGATGTCAAAGATAAAAGGGCAACGAAAACGGATGAAAATAGAGATGAGAATATTTAAAAGTGGATCACTTACTCGTCCCGACTTCATGTGATCAACTTGGATATCTGTGTCATCCCTAACAGCGAAAATCAACTTTTCATAAATGGGGAAAACCTCCACTGGATACATCGCGAAAAGAGCAGCTCAATGAAAAAGGACGTGCCCGCTCGCCTCGCGGCCACCGGGCTTAGCCCCATAACAGGCTCGCATTTTGCTTCCAACGAGCAGAGCGCAACTCACTGTAATTCCAGGAGTCAGAACCAGAAGGTGAAGCCACATCGGGAGGTAGCCCCAGGACACTTCTCGATAAGCATAGCCTTTTAATGTCCTAAAACCAATCTTAGGGGTCACGAAGCTTGACCATATCGAGAGGTAGCACAAGGAAACTGCTAGAAAAAGCTTTTCTGGGGGCACCCCTCTGAAACAGGAAAATATACTAAAACATCTCTTCCTTTTTCACTTGCCTAAACTGTCTAGGAGATTTACAAAGTTTCAGCCTGTCAGATCAAATTCCGGGTACAGCAAAACCCTCCCAAATATTCTCCATTCTAGCGGAACTTGCGCAAAGTGTCATTTCCAACATTTCGTATCGTGCATCTTCCTATGAAGCTATGGAGATCGCTGAATCCCTGGAGGATCGCCCTAGACACCTGGCTAGATATCTATCTGCTCAAACTTTGACGATTCTCAGGTAGCTTTTCAGGTCGAGGAATTTGCCTGCTCATCATAATCTTTTGACAAAGAGAGAATGCCTTGAACGTCAGCTGCTGAAACAATGCGGGGTCATCACAGTTGGGCTGATGCAGACAGCTGATACAGCACAAGAAAAATCGGGAGAATAATGAACTGATATGCGAAGAGCATGCCCAATTTCGATAGTCTCATACGTAATCATTTTGCCCTCCAAATAAACAGTTCTGGGCAAACTGTCTCTTTGACATTAAACCCTCCATCTACGTTGCTTCGCACGCAAGATGTCGAATCTGACCAGCTTTCTTAATTCGACAGAACAGGTAGCCAAATACCTTCGTTGTAATGTGACTTCTATTACATCACATTCAACCTTTTTAAGACGGGATCTTTTTCCACGCGTCTTTTTTGGCACCATTTCTATGAATTTTAAGTTGAAAGAAATCCAGTGTAATCGCCTCACCACTCTTTGTCGAAACTGAAATATGCCACTGGATCTTCTTCCTTTGGCTCGTAACCGTCTTTTATTCTAAAATGAGGAAAATACACACACGACGATAGTTTCATTAACGCACTCAAAGACACCATTTACTAAATTTTGAAGCACTGCCATGGCGTAATGGCTTAAGTGTGTACGAAGTAAGGAATTAGGATTGCTAAATGGTAAGGCACTTCTTCATAGGCCTTACGCTCACCGCTTCCAGCCCACAACTTGCGCTGCATTCTCACTTAGTTTCATGAGAGTCTCAGCCTTTTGTAATCCCAGGTGTAGGAATCGCAATGTGTGGCTTCATTGAGAGGAGAAACAATGGCGGAAGAGAAAGAATCGAACAAACAATGGCACTGCTCGATTCGCGAAAAGCTTCTCAGTACGATGAAATTCACCATTTGATGGAAAGAAAAAGAACAGAAAGAAAAAGAGCAGAAAGCCATGCTATACTTGTCAAGGTTCAAACCGAGCACTGTCAAAATAAGATTTATTTCGGTGAGGAAGGGAAGAGAATTCATTTCAATGAGCCCTATTCCTAGATCACTGGATGGAAAGAAATTCAATAACATTACTAGTTTGAATTACGAAGAATGCTTTTCAGATGGGCGCTGATCACTTCAGAAATGAACCAATTCGCAATACCTTGCGCAAAGCTCCTTGAAATCTGAAATCGTCCAGTTATCGTATTCCTTCAAGTGTTCAAATCGTTCCTCATCCGGCAGGCTGTCCTCCTTTTTAGTGGCATCTTTTCTATAAAAATTAAAAAAAACTCAATTCCTTGACTGCTGAATCCACAATTTCGATGTCGTCATTCTGCAAAAATACACTGACCAATGTTGATGGCAATGTGACGAAGTTATTTGAAGCAATTAAAGTCCAATATCAATACGAGGATCGAAGCCAAATGCGGTGGTTTATGACCCTCAAGCCTCCGCATTCGCATGTCTAATTCGTGCCTTCTGCAATCCTTGGGTGATGACAATAACCATCCTAAGAATTGAGACAGTAAGTGCAAAATGTCTTATCGATGATAAGGAGTACCCGAGATAGTTGCAACTTGCAAGAAGACAAGAAATTGGTTGAGATAAAATGAGCAGAGTTAATATGATGTACTTACACGTCTATTGCATTCAATACAAAAATGAGGCCCTCTTCAGCACCAATCGCACCTCTTGATACCTTAAAACAACAGGCCATTATATGATCTCATTTCTGATCGCTTTTATATTACTTTGCTTTGATGTCATGTTTTATGGTTTCTACACATGGAGGTCTCTTGGACATCAACGGGGTCTGATTTACAGGAGGGGGGGCTGTTAGAGGTAACCCTTTGCACTCGCTTTGCTTTAAAAACAGGGCTTCTCTTGGTAGCAGCTGTGTTGCACCTGGTTGGTTCCCCCTGTATAGATCAAAGCAAAATCAAAAGGCCGTTTGGTGTATTGAGCGGCACCCATCTCTGATTATTGAGCTTTTATGTCATACAGCTGTGCAGCCACAGCGAATGCTACAGATACCTGGAGGAAAGCACTGAACTGATAGCACTGAGTGCTTAACTTCAATGCTCTTTCCCTAAGTGCCGAACGACAAGAAGTGAAGCCAGCGCATGCAGAATAATAATACAACGAATCGTTAAACAGGATCCACATTTCAACAAAGACGCTCTTATCAACATGTGTCCTGTAACATAACGAAAAGAAAGAAAAAACCTATGCTATGGCTATTTTATAAAACCTAGCAGAATTACAATGGTTGTTTACAAATTCCAGATATATTACAGGTTTTTAACGCGAGTAGGCTGCCACTATACGACATGGCCACAGCCAAGACATACTTAGTATCATTGTATTCCAGCTCATGCCGTCAACATACGCTATAACACGTAACTAATTCCTTCGAAGTTACGTCCATCGCCTTCAGCTTTCTAGCACCTTGTTGTTCCCCATAATGACGTTTGCTGCATATGTGGCATTCTCGGATCAATTTCTATTCGATTCCATGTCATTATCATCATCATCAAATAAAGAAACCATAAATAAAAAGGAATAAAAAAAAGAAACAAACCATGGTCAAACCCAGAGCTTCTCCCTTATCAATTAATAACTACTTTATGATATGAATTATTCTTTCTTTTCTACACTACCGGCTAAAATTAAGTTGCCACTCCGGCTCTAAAAAGTGTTCCGAATTAAAACAGTTCTGGAACAAAACAATCACTGTACCAATCAACTTGTGTCATATTTTTGTATAACCGTATGGCAGTATATGCATTATTTAAAGAAATTTGTTCTAGTTTAAGACTGGTTTTTCATGGCTTGTAATGCAGGAAAAAAGCTCAAAACATAAATAAGTCCGTTTTTCCAATTTTCGCTTAGGTGGCTACATAACTTTGGCCAGTAGTGTATATTCCTATTGGTAGTTGCTGTAAGCCAGCCAAACACAGTGACGTTTTCAGCGAGATTTGTATTTGTAACATTTAAAGTATATAATAAAATAATGAAGTTTCAAAAAATTGCCTAACCATAATTAAAAACTCCTTTGATTACAGAGCATAATCAAACTAAGTTAACACGTTTTGTCTTAAGCACCGCATTTCTGGGTTCCCGGGCTGCCCTCTTTAACTGAACCAAATGAAAAACGACATGAAATTCAGAAGAAGAAATCAAAGAAGCATAGCTTTGATAGCCATACCTTGATGTATGCTCGAGTTAATGTAAGCGGCTCCCCAGATTTTGATGCAAATGCCATGTTCACTCTCGTCTTTCCATTACTTGACAAGTACGCTGGAAGCAAAATCACGATGATCATGCAGAGTACGGCACCTTATCCACGCCTCATTTTCTTTGCCTTAAACCTCTACTTTTGGGCATAAGCAAAACGCCTTTTGCACGTCTTCTCATTTTGTTACTGGCCACTACTATCTTTTCTGAGCCAGTTAAATCCCAGCGAACTCCCATACGAACTTGCTTTTTTGAGACTTAACTGGACGCCTTACAGTGAAACTGAACACAAAACCCATCAATTTCAAAGGAAGTTGGTGTAGGGACGACAAGCACACTTCTACTGTTGAAGATCACAATTTGATCTCACACTTTGCAATTCTCTAGACGCCCTGCTTCTACATACTAAACAGTAAATGGGTAGCTTTTTTAGTGAGTTATGTTGAAGAGAGGCCATGGTGGCCTATACAAAGCCCCAACAAAGGAAGAAAGAAGATAGAAGAAAGCGAAAGGCTAAGAGGAGAAAGAGAACATATCCAGTTTATTGTTCTTGGATTTGAAAGATGGCAAGTTGTAAGATTCAGGAAAGCAAGAAGAAGGCAAGACGTTCCATAAATTACATGTTCTTAGGATGGATGACGATTTGTGGGATGGCGCGAAACTGGAGGTAAAAATCCGCGAGGAACAGAACTGGCCATTCTAAGATTCAGGAGAGTATCTCTATGCAACAAGGTGCACCCAGAACGACTAAATCGATTCAGAGAACTAATTTCATGATGATGACAATATAAGGTGATCATATTGCCCAATTTATTCACACAGTTCAATGCGCATCACACAACTTCCATAAACTAACAAGGTGGTATCAAATGAAGTATGAAGAACTATGCTCGAACTGCGGGTAAAAGAAATCTAAGAACCGCATTCTTGAACTTCAGAACTCCGCATCCAAGTGTCTGCCTGCCCCCCCCCCCCCCCCCCCCCCCCCCCCCCGTTATGCAGATGGCATCTCATTGCAAAGATGAAGAGAGGCAACTGTAAATGCACGATTTCCGGGCGTCACTAGCATTATTTTCTATATCTCTATGCATTACCTTCAGAATTCTGTGCAGCAGTGAGAACGTTTGATGGGCCTGAAGACGATTCTTTAGAGCCTCCGTCACAATAAGCTACTGTCAAATTCAACGCTGTGCCTGCAAAAAAAGCAACATTACAACATTCCGATTTTTGCAATAGAACCATCCTGAAAAACGGCTGCGAAACCCAATGGAAAAATTGATACGTTTGCAACGTCACTAAACATTTCCAAGTGTTGCGATGGCTGAATAGTCACGAGACCTAGTTACAGAGCCACAGATTGGTACATGAACGCGAACATTAAGCATAACTGCTACTTAGAGGGAAGAGCTTTCTGTTAACCCAGGCGTGAGAATCACAAGGAGTGGATACAGCTAGAAAAAGAAAAATTGCACTGCTCGATAAGTGTAGATTCTCAAGTCCATAAAATTTACTTAATGTAGCAAACATTTTGCACTTGACATTTAGCAAAGCATTCGAAATCGTCAAAGCAGTAAGATTATAGCGGACTGCTGGTGCATTTCGATTCGTACCTGGGCAAGCAACATAACAGCTACTACTCCTTCTGGTGCATCAGGTCAAAATGAAATTCTCGTGATGCTTGTATGTCAAGGAATCTTACTATCTGCTCCACTTAAAAGGGGCGTGAGGGATTTTTGAATAGCTTGATTACATGAGCGAACATGGCGAAGGGGAAGTGATGAAAACAGCAAAGGATAGGGAGACGTGGAAAACCATGACCATCAACGCTCTGCAAGAGCATGATGCCTAGAGAGATGCAAGTTTAACTATTATTTACAACCAACTTGAAAATCTTCAATACAAACCATGCTTTCTGATTGCCTTTTCTTTAACCTCAGCAAGACTTCTGAGAAGAGTACCGGCGTCATATTTCTCCTCAAATCGAGCTGAAATCAGATAAGATTCCTGTTAAACCATATTGATTACTTTCTGCGCAGTGGTTACGCGTGCCAACCCATAAAGCACGGTATATGGAACGGCAACTAGTACGATTCAGATAAAAATAACGAGGAACGCGACGGAGAACCAACTCGCTTAGAAATAAACTTCCCTAGAAAAAAACCCGAAGCCTTGCTTCTGGTTTCTGCTAATCTCGAGATCGGGTAAGATACGCAATCTTTTAGTTAGTGGAACTGAGATTTGAAAGATATAATCCAGTATAACCGCTTTCAGGAATCAGAAATATTGAATCAAAGCACATAACACAAAACCAATCATATTGATCATGAATCATAATCAATCGAACAGTCGATCTTTCATACAAGCGATGAAAATAGTCGACCTAATTGAAAAAAGCTCTTCCAATTAATCAATATGAATTCGTTTACAAAGACTGGTGCATCTTCAACAGATCAATTATTGTTCATTTTGCTTACTGTATAAGATCTTCAGGACATTAATGACACTTCCTAGACTGCCTCTCGCCAATGCAAATTCCAACAGAACACAAAGATCATCTGCGTCAGAGTTTCCAGTCATACTGCAAATAGATTGAAGTTGTTAAAAACAAGAAAACCATTCTTCCATTCACTCCCCTCCCTTGTTCATTCATTCATTCGTTCATTTATTCATTTATTCATTTATTACCTTATTTCTCCGTTCATCACATCATTCATTAATTGACTACTTCACTCTCTTGTTAATTCCTTCATTCCATTATTCACCTTATTGATCTATCAAATTTCTCTTTTCTCTCTTTCATTTTTGTATTCCTTGATTTATTTCTTTCTTTAAAATGGAGGAGTTGTTCGAGAAGTGTAGGTTTTTTAAAACTTCAGATCTTCCTTCGTACCACAACAAATGCCAGCTACTCACAACACGATATTATTAAGAAATTTTTCCATCTGCTCCATGACATTTTTGCTGAGAAATCCTGGTTTTTCAGATGCTATTGATGACAGCGCAAGAGGTTGAATGTAAGCGAGTGCACTTTTGGTATGACCCATGATTGCATCCCTCAGACCTGGGGCGATTGGCAGTGCTGCTTGTGCTGTTGATGCTAATACCGATAAATACCACAATGCAGTGGCATCTACCACTGTCACTCCCTTTGATTTCACAACTCTGCGAAAGAATTAAAATGGATCAGAGTCACAGATGGTTCTTTTGTAAATACAATTACTGTTGCACTCCCTAATGAAGTGAGCTCAAGATGGCTGAAAGTGCTAGGGCACGACTTGCAGCATATGAAACATCAGCCCAGCGGCCCATGGTCCATCGGAAACGAGTACAAGACCTAGACAGGACAACAGCTCGCTTGAGAGTGCAATTTTGCATGACCTCAACGCCATGAAAACTGATATCGGAACGCTGTGCATTATGACGAAGAAAGACAAAGAAAATATTTAATTTGACTTTTGATAAATGCGTCTGACGATCTATCTTTCGCCATATCAACATGCTAAATTGACGATTGTTTGACATGAAACTGGCAGTTCTAAACTAAAGTTCCTCCTCTTTATTGGTACTGATGGAACTGCTCTATTTTCCACTACTGTGAGCATTCTTGGTGATTTCATCCCTTGCCCTGTGGACAAATCAACATGCTATGTAAAAATGATGAAATAACAATTCAATGTATGTGAAAGATAAGTGATGTTTGATGATTACTATACCTGTAGCCGATAGCCTTCACTTGTCGTATTCTTGTATCGCACCCGTCGCTATGGCACCTTTTAATATTGATTTGTATAACGGGGTGATATGTCTTCATGTTGACGACCAGCGGGTAATTGCCTGTGAAATGTGCCGGTATTTTCACATCGTTGATATCAGTACAGTGGAAAATGTCACGCCCAGCTGAGACCACAACGTGTTGTGGCATGTAACTCTCGTCTGATGAGGCGACATTCACAGAAAGTTGTCTGATAACAACGTTTGGGGCGATTTTCAACCTAAAAAGGCAATCAAAGGAGCAAAATCAGAAAGAATCCTGTACAATGCCAATTACGATGAGCAATGCCGTGGTGTGGTTGGTTTCAACGTGCAATTGCATGCCAAAGGAGTCGTGGGTTCGAACACAGCACGGCTCACAACAAATCACTACTGTTGAAGACGGTAGCAGGTAACCACCGCATGAAAAACGAATTCCCTTGAAAACATTCGGAGACCTACCTCTACTTTCTGCCATTGCAGAAATCGAGTAAGCATTGCAATTTTTGTCATTCATGGTAAAGGATAGCTAGAGGTGAAGAGAATGGCTGGCACAAAACCAGATGGTTGGGCTTGTGAGTAGGCCATGCTTAAAGAAGAACAGTTAATTCTTAGAGTAAATCGTACCTTATCCAATGAGACCTCGCCGGGCCATCTGATTGCCAAAACGTTTTTGTATCACTATCAGTAAGCCTACGGGAACGAATAAAGTCGTTTCATCAAAAATGACGCAAACCTGCGAACCTGGTGAAGAATAACACAGGTCCTCCCGGTCTCAATTCCAGGTAAAATAGAAAGGCTGGGGACAGAAAGGGCACACGGCTGCACAATGGAGCAAACCCCCAAGCTAGACCCTACCGCATGCAGGTGTGGATATGACCTAATCTCTCTATCCTCTTAGCCCATCACTTTCTTCTTCTTCCTTTGTTGCAGCTTTGCATAGGCCACCATGGCCTTTTCCCAATATAACTCACTAAAAAAAAACTAAAGACCCCAATCAAGTGGGGTCAAAGCCAGAAGGAGAGGAAGCAAATGCAGAAGTTTAAGACCAAAAATCTCCCGTCTAAGAAAGAAGATGATGCTTAATTCAGAAATTGAGAACAAATGACCTGTCAGAGTTACATATAATCAAAATGCCGACATCGGTATTTCATGAAGTGGAAAATCACAAAATCTCTTCTGATTCTTGATAACCGAAAGGGTCTGAAACCCTTTACCCAATAACAACACTTTTCCGACTAAGAGCGGCTAAGAGGAGAGGGAGATAAGATGAAGTTTATTGATTTTAAACTTGAAAGAAGACAAATTGTAGGATTTACCCTTAGCTTAACACCAGGTACCCATTTGCTGCTGGATGGACAGAGAGAGCGGGCGAAAGAAACGTGCAAGGGGGCATCTCGAACAGTGACCGTTCACATAGGCTATCACCACTACCCCCACTAGCCACCACACTCGTTTATCGTTGAGTGGACAAATGAAGGGCATGGAAATTGAACAATTGTAGCACGAACCATGGACCCTTGTAGCAGTAGGCCAAAAAATTCAGGTCTACATCAATGATTGCAAACTTAGCTGATTCAACGGGATGTAGCTAGGAATCGTATGTTGGTGATTGAAATCAGCGAATGGTGATTATAAACTTGATCTGATCCCTCTCTCCTCTTAGCCTTTCGCTTTCTTCTTTCTTCCTTCGTTGGGGCTTTGTAAAGACCACCGTGGTCTTCCCTCAACATAACACACTAAAAAAAGAGCATACTTGGCGAGATCATTTCTGTTCGTCGAAACTTCGATCGATGTGAAGCATCTGGTAATCGGTTTCAGAACTTCGTCATCTTGCAGCGACGGCTCTCTCCTTTTCAAATCGGCTCTTTCTTTCATTGACGTGATGTGTGCCAAAAGCACTCGCAGTCGCATTTCTGTCGTGTTTGTGAAACTCTCCAGAGCTGGCACTGACAACGCGTTGCTTCTTGCACGATTGCGAGCCAAAAACTATTTCATGAAAAGGAAACAACAAGGAATATATCAAAAGGTGGCCAAAAGCTGAAAAAATCCTTCCTTTTCACTGGTCTACCGCGAGCTACAACGGATCTCAACTACCTTCCAGTTATGAACTATTTCTTGAAATGAAAATATAATCTATAACACCTGAAATTATTTTGTCTTCCACGGTCTGACCAGCTCAATAGAAGGGGAGACAGGATCCAGGATTCAGTTGCCAGGAGAGCCCAATGGTAATTCTCACGCATTGATCTTATGGTCAGTGATTCGAATCCACCATCTGCTAAACTTTCACTTAGAGTGAGGAGAGTCGCCAGCTCTCTGTAATTCCAGGCGTAGGAATCACGAGGTGTGGTCACATCGAGAGGAAGGACCTGGACACTGCTCGATAAGCAAAAAGCTTCTCGGTGTCAAAATGTCTGCCTTTACCATCTGGGTAGAACCATAGCTATTATAAACAGGATCCCTTGAAAATCCATGCATTCTGGCCTTAGGGGGGGGACTCCCCTAAGCGATTCATTTAATCATTTTGGTGCACTCTTGATCCATTAAAAATGACCTACCTACTTTTCTGGTACTTACCTTGGCAAGTTTTTTCCCGTGCTTTGAAACAACAGTTTTGCCATCAGTAAATGCATCCAAGAATCCTGTTTATTGTGATAGATAAAACGGGAACTGAGTGTTGTTCACACAATCAATAAATGACGGAAAAAGTGATTGAATGAAATTATAAATAGCCTGTTAAATTTTTTTGCTTGAGATTTTACAATTGCTTCATTCAATATAGTATAACTTGTATGAAGAAGAGGCAGATAAAGCAGGTAAAAAACAGCCGAACTACATACAGAGCAAAAACAGCGCCCAACGTGGGGCTCGAACCCACGACCCTGAGATTAAGAGTCTCATGCTCTACCGACTGAGCTAGCCGGGCAGCTGAACACAGCGGGTCACATTAGGATATATGTCATGGAAATAGCGGACGACAATACCTGGAGTGTATTGGTATTCTTGAAAAAGTCCATTCACGAACTGCAAATCACTTCGAAACCCGATCGCATTGCTGTTCGTGCTATTTACTAATATCTACGATGAAAAACAATGCATGGAATAAAGAAGAAAACACTTCTCTCAGGGTTCAATCATGGGTTGCTTTTACTGAAACATTTTCCCGCATGAATGTATGATTATATATGTATGTATGGCTATGTATTTATGGCTATGTATTTATAGCTATGTATTTATGGCTATGTATTTATAGCTATGTATTTATGGCTATGTATGTATGGCTATGCAAGTATGGCTACATAAGTATGGCTGTGCTTGTATGGCCATGTACGTATGTACTTATGAATGACAAAATACATTGATATAATAAATTTTCCCCTCAGGAGGTGGCTTTTAGATTAAAACCACATCATTTGTCCAATTGATATTCCAATCGACTATCTCAAGCTCCTCTGTCTACTGGACACCTACTAGCATGCATGAGCTATGGAGGACACTTAAAGAAAATGTTCAACTTAGGTTTTACCTCGTGAAATTGATCAATATCAACAATACCATTTCCTTCGATGTCAAACTGTCTGAAGATCTATAACAAATGATAATAAATGATGGTTAAGTCAAGCAAATCACTCTCCTTTCGATTTCATTTACTGTAAAAATCCCTCATTTCTAAACATTGCTTACTTTCTCCAGACCATTCCGAAATTCAAGGTGGCCTACCAGCAGTAGGAGAATTGAATAAATATCTTCTTTAATAAACAATCAATATCATGGAATGGACAAAAATTGGCAAAAGAGGAAAGAATTTCATTCAAACCTCAGCTGCAGCATCTTTTTCAATTTCTCTGTTTACCATGAAATCAGAAAATTGTGCAAGGGTAATTGTTTCCTGAAAACAAAAAATGTCCATATCTTAGCTTCATATTCATAGAGGAAATTGGCAAATTGATTATAGCATGTCTTCTGTGCTGAAGGTCCAGGGCACAACGAATGATCATCCCTGTATTTGTATGCCATCTGCTTATCCACCAAGCAGTAGATGGATAGCTACCAAAAAGCTGGTGGGGAAGTGATGCAAGGAGAGATGTTGTTGAAAGTCAGACCGGTTTCAGTCACGACGGAGGGAAGAGTTCAGTTCAGTGGGATAAGCGTTGGTGAGCCGCCAGTCCAGCTACTGAAGCACATTTCTTTCCACATTGGAAGTTGAAGCCTCTGTCAGTTGCTTGAGCAGGGTCTTTCCGTCTGGTTCGACGGTCTATGATTCTCTCAGTTCGCTCGTTTTCTGCGTTCTTTGCTCCATTGTGCACTAAGGAACGCCATTGGGCAAGGTCAGTACATCGTTTCAGATCATCGATGTTGAGCTTCTTAAGTGAGACCAGAAGTTCGTCTTTGAAGCGTTTCCTTGGGCGTCCTTTTGGCCTAGAGCCTTCTTGTAGTTCTCCGTACATGAGTTGCTTCGGTAGTCCGTTATCAGACATCCTGGTAACGTGGCCGGCCCACTTTGGGTGTTTCTTCCGGATTTCTGTTGCGATGGACGTCATTCCAGCTAGTTGAAGGACTTCAAGATTCGTTGTGTGGCTTTCCCAGATTATCTTCATGATTCTTCGAAGTGATGCAAGGAGAGATACTGACCACCTTACATTGCATTGTCATGTCTCGGGATAGAACGATTAACTGCTTCAGTTTAATGCAGATAATTACTTTTGTGACATTTAAGAATATGGATTCTGGTTTCAAGAAAGGTGTAAAGAAAGAAAGCTAAGTTGTAAGGTAACTATTCAAAGTTGGATTTTGCCTGCTGCTGGAACCGTAAACGCTAACATTGAATAAGAAAATTGTAATGGGATATACAGAACAAAACAGGACATTGGTCAACAAGCGTAGCTCCTAAGTACATAAAAATCTACCATCATAATAATTATGTGTGGTTCAATAATGAGGAACGAACAGGACACAAGATGAGCATAGCTCTTCAGTGGCCAAAAATTCAATTTAAGAGCCACCACATTGAGAGGAAGCATTAAAAATATCGTTTGATAATCAAAAGCTTTTTGTTCGCTACATGTAACAGGAGATTGCAGGTTCAGCATATAAAATTTGGCATAAAAATTGTAAAAGAAGTATGACACTTTTTTTTTACTTCAAATAAAAAAAGTAGTACTGAATAGTTGCATTGAAACAAGAACACAGAGTGGCAGAGAGGCGTGGTTGCTTCTGATGTGGTCCCCAACGACTTTAAAAACATTTCAAATTTTCATATATTCTCAGCCTTCATGAATCATTCTAAACATTTGTCGTAGATGTCCTGTAAGGAATTCCATTCAATCAAATTATCTTACAGAAGAGAGTCAAAGGAACAGCCAAAAAAGTTGGCAGAGGGTGTTAGGAAAACAACTGCAGCTAGCAGAATCATTTTTCTGAAAGGAACCACCCAAATGCAATGCTTTGGTCTGATTCTAGATCGTTCTCTTGGCACTTTAGACTAACAAAACGGCAGCTTGCATTGTTAGCTATCTCACAACAACCTCATAATAAACTTACATCTCCACGAGACTTCCGGTCATCAATCCATCGGACAAGAGCACTTTGGTGTTGTTGTAGCAAACTTGGTCCAGCTTCTTCCCTTAAGTTGAAAAGTAATTTAAAAAAATAAACAACAAAGCCATTGGATTCGAATGAGCATATGAAACTCACATCTATGCCAAAGATTCACTATCAATTCATATGCATCAATTTCTACATCATTGGTCAGCAGCATGCAAATATTTCTGAGAGAAGAGAGAGAGAGAGAGAGAGAGAGAGAGAGAGAGAGAGAGAGAGAGAGAGAGAGAGAGAGAGAGAGAGAGAGAGCAAAGATTCCTTAAGGAGTGCTTAAACTCTCTTCAAGTCATGCAATGTACTAGGGGACCTGTAGGACAAGCCTGTGCACCACCTATCAGAGATTTTACCAACCTGCAGCATTGGCCTTGTCTTGCATGTGTCCACGGGCTCCACTGAGGCCTAACACACTTCAGAGTGGCAGTGGTGATGATTATGATATCATGATTATTAAGATTAATGTCATTCAGAACAACGTTCTTTGCTTTTCACTTACTTGAGCTTTGAAGAGACTTCTCTGAGTTTTTGCAAATCAAAAAGAACATTCAAATCGAAATTTCCTTCAGTGTCAATGCCTAAAATGACCAAACATACAAGACAATGAAAAGCACCTAAGAAAAGTAAATTAGATTTCTGAGAAGAACTTGAGTGTTTATCTTCAATTACTTGAAAATTACATAATCAGGAAATATCAAATGAGCAATAAATTAGTAAACACGAATAATATATAGCAAGCAAAATTTCATTCTTTCATTGGAGTACAGAAGGTTCCACCAAGGTTCCTGGTAAAATAGGTTCAGAGCATTCTCCGCCTGTTATACAAGGTGACCAATTTAGGTTAATGGCAGAAAAGGCATCTGAATGCAGCCCAAACTGTCATGATGTGAGCTTGATGCTTGAAGTTCCACAAACTGACTGCCCTGTTCTGGTGGGAAAAGGCTCTATAATAAGATTGGAGGGTGCAAGGAGTACTTAAACTTTACTTTAAAAGGCCTCTCCAGTGAACAATTTTAATTTTGAAATAAGGTGTAATCCAGATCTTGAATCAGTGGTTATTTTTCTGATATATTGTACCATTTTCATGCTACAAGCATTCTAAATCAAACTTCACGAAAAAACCTACTTTGTGAAATCACAAAAGTATATCATGATAAATCGTGAGAATTTGTGAATTGAGGAAATTGAGTTTGGCATTTTTTTCAAAATCCGATAAATTCTCCTGAGGAAAATGAATGACAGAGAAAGTTTTGTAAGTAATTTTGATGTCACAAAAGTAGGTTTCCAAGAACTCTTTTTGAGCAAATTCTGAACTCAAAAACAAACTTTTAACTATCATGAAATGAAAACAGTACGATATCAGAAAAATAATCACAGATTTGAAATCAGGGCACTCAAACAAAGCTCATTGGTACATAAAAATTTGAAATAAGGTTTTTAGAAACTTTAAGAACACTATTTAACAGTTGTATTACATTTTTATTGCGTAGCTAGTAGAGTGGATGCTGGGCAAGATTAGCTGTTAGGCTAGCCTGGTTTATCCCCTTTAAAAAAAGGCTATCTATCTGTCTAGGCCGTGTGTTGCACCAAGCATTAATGAGATTCTTCCATGTTTGTTGCCTTTTGCTTCCTATCACCTAAGCTGATAAATCTATTCTTTCAAATACTATCCATAATCCTCTAAAATACTACACTCGATCATCATCATCATCATCAATAGAGTACACCCAAACCCTTAATGAAAGATCTCCAAGCTTTTTTATTTCATACTTGTGCTCAATTCTCTGAGGCTCAGCCCCATGTCTTCAAAGAGGAGGTTGCATAGTACAGTTTTGGTCTACCAGGATTTCTGTAGCCATGCGTTGGTTTCCATAGGACAAAACTTGCTGCTGCTTCATTGCTATGGCAACAATTACCAGCCTGTTTTAGTCTGTGTTTCTAAACTATCTGGGCGATACTTGGGAGACCAGCATAGAGCACCTCGTTTGTGACATACTACACTTAAATTGCCAAATCGGCATCAAATGCAAACACACAAAGTTTGCAAATAATTGAATCAAGCATTAGTACCTCCCTCCTTGTCTATGTCTTGAACACTGTCCTGAAAATTTTGAAATAAAGATTTAGCTCTACGTATCTAGAGGCTGATTCCAAATCACTATTTGATTTCTTCAAAACAATTCCATACTGCACTAAATGGTCACTCAAGTTTTACTCCTTCTTATGAGGAGTGACACAGTTTTGAGCACAGTGAAATCTTTTCCTTTTTCAAGGGTTGAAGTCCTATTTGAATAGTGGCTAAATTTCAAGAATGATTTATGCAGAACATCAAATCTGAATCAGGATGTATCCGAAATACACGATGCGATTATAAAGAGTTCTCGTTAGCTTTATTTACAGTTCAAGAATGTAGCCAAACTGAACTGTTTCTTGAAGCTCTGGTGAGTTCTTCGAGAGGTATACTCTAGAATTCCATGACCAATTGACTCAAAACACATGCCAACTTTCTCCAATATGTCGCCTTCAAATACCCACGCAACGAACTTAGTTGCAAATTGCCAATTAATGCGAGCAATTAATTATCAAGACAGAATTTGAATGTACCTCAATATCATCTTGTTCAGAATCACTGCTGTGATTAGACCTGCTATTCCCCATTGTTCTTCACGCCCTCACCAAATAATCTTGTCTACATTGAGCTCAAATACGACCGCCATCTTTGGTTTACATCAAATGACATTACTTCAATACGCATGCGTTAAGGTGGTAAGCAACAAATGTAGCGGGCGTTTCTATCGTGCACATGGCTAATGGCCCAAAACCCCCAAACCAACATCCACTCACTTTGTCCCTTTTATTCTTTCTGGTGTTTCTCTCCTCTGGCGATACCCATTAACATAGACACCCCCATTGATTTTTGCCTCTGGAATTCACACGTGTTCTCCCCTCCTCACATGGACAGAAGATTGTCCCCATCATTTTCCCCTGAAATCTCTTCGTTGGATCGCCGGATTAGTCCCGAAATTTGAATGCCGTTGAGTTTCCTGGTAATCACCCAACCCTTAAAATAAATGGCGATCGTTGGCTATCGGCCGTACCCCGAGTACTAATCCCTCGAAGAAAGCTTGCTTGCAGATACAAGCTTCAAAAGAACAAACAATAAATACAATGTTTCATGTATGTAATTGTATTTACTTGCAAAAATAAATTGTCCTAAATTCACATCCAAACTAGAATCGTCATGATTAAGGTGTCTTTTCCAAGGATGTCTTAAAAACCATTTATGAAGTTTACGTAGGTCAACATCATTAGCACAAAAATTATCGTGCAAAATCGAGTCTAGAGTCGACCATTCAGTTAACCAAACGCATAAACTGGACATAATGGATTGTGCTAAATGTTCAAGTACTGTTGACTCGATAATAAGGTTCTGCTTTCAACAAAACCCTATGATCAATAGTTTTTGATTGTCTTGTTAGATAATGGTGAGGTTGAATGACGTCCTGGTCTCTTTCGTGCTTTCCTTTCCGCAATTAATAGTTCGAGAATCTGATGTGACGATCACTCGCTGTTTTCTAGAACTTCAACTTCTTCTTTAATGAAAAATTCAATTGTTTCTTCCTCGATGTCTGCTTCAATGTTAAGTGAGTCGGTTTCCACGCCTGTTGAGAAAATTTTATACTTTCATACGTCATATCTTCATACGTCATATCTTGATACGTCATATCTTCATACGTCATATTCGATAAAAAAAAGTCGAGAAGTAGACGCAATCGACGTATACAACCATCCGAGAATGTGGATGAATGAGATGTGACTCAGGATTAACAAACAAATACGAATAATCTACCCAAACACACGGTCGCAGACAAAACTGATACAATTCATCATGAAGTAAGCAAAGTTGAGTGCCATGGTAGATGCGAGCAGCTTGCCAGCAAGGTGTCACCCTGAGCCACAGGATTGTGAAGTGACATGTTCAGTTCCGTTCTTCGCCATATTTTACTTCTGTCTTTATGCAGGTCTCATTTACCGCATTAGGGTGTGTGGGTGTGGAGAGATAGAGGGCATCCGGAAACGTGAATGAGTGTGGTTCGAACCCGGGCAATACAGTACAACAGCAATGTCCTTCAACCACTGTACCAACTTCGACGACATCAAAAGGAACTATGGCGACATCAAAAGGATTCTTAAGGGAAGAATGCGTACCAAACTCGGACTACGGGTGGAATCCGACGAAGACGACTATACCTACTACCACAGTAAACTAGAGGTAAAATAAAATAAAGAATTCGAACAGAAAATGTGTGCGGTGGAAATGGAAGAGGGCCCAGCTGACCTTGAAGAAAATGATTGATTCCAGAAATGAATATCAAATTGTAAAATGTCTCACCGCCACGAAGAAGGACTCTCCTCTCTTTCGCGTCCAAGTATAATTCGTTGAGCCGGCTACGAATCGCTTCAAATTCTTTGAACAAAGATCGCCTCTTGTCAAGCATTTCCTAATTGAATGAAAAGTAACAAGCATTAAAACCACTGTCAAACCATCCTCTTTGTTAATCATAACATAATCCGTCTGGACCAGTGGCATGATTTATGATGGCTGGAATCGATCGGAATGGATTGCGACTTGCCAATATGATTACTCTTATTTGCTGATGACTTAGGAGTTTTGATGACTGGGGTCGGGGTCGGTGTCGGAGGGCAAACACGGATAAGCTGATTGACAGATGATTCACGATGACAACAGTAACAGGATGAGCATTGATGGCAACTTGCAACTGCGATAATTATGATGATTGATAATGATTACAGACAATTTACACCTGGCTGATTGATTAAATCTGATAATGGTGCTGATGGTATACAGCGATAAATGATGATCTTCAATCAATGAAGAATAAGATCGCTGAAAACGAGTCTAAAAATCATTTTTTTTCTCACCTTCGAGGCTTCGGTATCTTTCATGAGATCCTCAGCTTCGAACATTTTCTGATACTTTTTGAAATTCTTCTTCAATTCCTAAACAGTTTAGAGAATACAAAATAATCAACCCCTAAATCTACCTCATTCCATCTTGATTAGAAGGAAATCTACCTCATTCATCCAGCCTCGTTTGGAAAGAGACTGGTGAGCATAGCTTGGTCTTTTCAGAATAGTCATTGTTATCATCATATTTCAAACAATGTAGGTTAAAAACATCATTAAAGACCACAACACTGGGCAATGGAACTATCGCTTTCATCTTTTCTTCTTCCCTCTCTTTCTTCATTTCTCTTTCTCCTCTTTCCCTTTCTCATTCCTCCTTTTAGCTTCTCTTTCTTAGTTTCTCATTTTTCATTTCTCCTTTTGGCTTCTTTTCCCACTCCTCATTCATAACATCCTTTCCTTCCAGACTTTTTGAAATCCTTACAAGGAATCCCTCTCATCCCCTCATCACTCTTTTCATTTGTTCTCCCTTCCCTTTCCTTCCCTTCCTCATCCCCTACTCCCATCTCCTCCCCCTTCCCATTCCCCTCTTCCCTAATCCTCTCCTCTCGTCACCGGTAACTTCTTCACTTCTCAGCTTTCCTTTCTGCAATCTTTCTAGCTTGCCAAGAGCGATATATCTCTATTGCGAAGACATGTACAAATTCTACAAAATAACCAACTAACTCTAAGAAAAGCTGCAAAAACAGCATTTATCAAAACTAGCAGAGAAGATGCCAAATTGTACCTTATTATCTTCATCAGAGAGTAAAGTGTGTGGTTTTGGACGCCAGAGAAACTGACAAAGTTGCTCCATAGTATGGGATTGAAGTAATCGGCCTTGGAACGACCAAATATTGAATGCATTGTCCACCTAAATGAGATAACGTTCCTAATCAAGGACCTAGGATGAACTGTCTTTGGAAATCAGAAACGCAACAAATGCTACTGATAATGAGAAAAGCCTTGATGGGCATTTTAGTTCAATTAGCACAAGATGTGAGAAGGAAACGGGCTAACGTCAAGGGTACTAGTTGATGACAAAGCTGTGATGATGAAATGATTAAATGAAATAAGAGTCTAGGCAACAAGATTGATGTGGTGAAAACGATGACAGATAAGAGAATGCTTGGTGGCAATGCTTGGCGAACAGCTGATGGACATTATGAATGCTTCTTACGTCCTGCATACCCAGTTTATACATCTAATCAAATCGAGCATCTTCATTCAAATCGATGATCTACTGTGAATATTTCACGCTTCGTTTACTTCTTGCTAAAATAATGTTTGAAGGCCGACTGGCTACCAGTAGTTGGAACATTACTGACAGCTAATAAAACCCCAAGTTTCTCTGGCACACCTTGCTTCTATCACAATACCAATCGATGGTATGCAATATGTTAACACAAGGATGCGTTGAAAAGGAAAGTTACGATCTTAACATAATAAAGAATTGAAGTCGCACACTTATGAGATTTTTCATACTTCCGGAATCAGTGAAAGTCATTAGCATAAACTGAATTGTACTGACTTCTACTTTCTTTAAAACTTTAACACATTGCAAAAATTGAGTAAGATCATCCCTGTTCAGTTTTAATGTGGCGACAAGGCAATGAGCAACGCTGGGGATATCGATCCAGATATCTTATAGTTATCACCATTGTTATTCCATGTTCAATATTTTCATGAATAGCATTTTAAATAAATTACAATTAAAAACCATCATACCAAAGGTTACGTGAATAGTTAAAGAATATATTGAAAGAGGGTGGCAGTGGGGTCAGTTAATTTTCAAGGTTCGATTTAAATGACATCTTACCTTATGTCCCCACCAGCTAACAGAGGTAGTGACGTAACGTCCCGTTGGATCCCAGGCCACATCCGAAGCCATGAAATGCTCACAGCTGTTCATCAGTGTCATATCGCCGGTGTCGTAAAACTCAAGGACGCCATTAAAACTAAAAAAGCCAATAAAAGATTGTGTGAGAATGAATATCATTGGCATGGCATGTCATGCAAATAAATCTACCCCAAACGGATGAAAAAGGGGTAAAATTTGGTGAGATGGGAAATTTTTTGTAGCTCCATAAGACAAGACATAACAATTTTCATTTTAACCAAAGAAAATGAATTACAAGGAATTGTAATCAACTATAAGTAAAATTAATGAAAACTGAGGAAAACTAGAATAAAACTATTAGTGAAAGAACAACAATTGAATGCCAAAATTGAAACGAAAAAAGGTGATTACATTAAATTTTTTAAATAAAGAAATGGTTGGGAGAGGATCTTATAGCAGAGCTAATTCGTACACCATCACCCGGCCGATTAAGACGTACTAATTGAATTAAGTCAATTCAAAAGAGTGGTTTTCGTATTGAATAATCGCCCAGTCTACAGCTATATCTTCGGGATCAACGTAGGCTCTGTTCGGTTTTTTATTGCATAACCAATGACGGATACCTCAAAGAGTGTCTGGACTAAATATCACTCCAGAGTCACCGGTCGCTGCAATATCAGGTGCAGGAATCATAGTGTGGTCAAGCTGAAAGAGACCAGGTCACTGCTCAATAAGCATAGCAACTCAGTGTCTTAAAATTCCACCTAAGGCATTGTGATGTGTGTAGTCAAATTGAGGGGAACGCAGAGCATTGCTTTATAGGCAAGTTTAAGGTAGAAAGCCTAAAAAGGAAGCCATGCAAAGCAGGATACTTGAAAAGAATGCTGAACAACTTTTTCATTTACTTTTTGTGGAAATGATGTTTGAAGGCCGACTGGCTACCAGTAGTTGGAACATTACTGACAGCTAATAAAACCCCAAGTTTCTCTGGCACACCTTGCTTCTATCACAATACCAATCGATGGTATGCAATATGTTAACACAAGGATGCATCGAAAAGGAAATTTAAATTTGTAAATGTTGGAATTAGTAGATCAAGTCCTAATAACTCTCAGGAGAAGTGAGAGGACCAACTTCAGCACAACGTATATTAATCCTTATATTTGATTACTAATTCGGAAATCGCGTCAAGGCAAGTCGCACCTTTTAAGGCCAGCAAGAAGGACGAATTGTCCATTTGGTGACCAGAATATACTGTTCAGCTGCTTCTTTTCAAACGTTTCTGAAAACAAAGAGGCAAATAACGTGAACAAAAGACACTTGGAACAGAAACGAACAGAAACGAACGAAAACGAAAAAAAGAACAGAAACGAAACGAAAAAATGAACAGTAACGAACGAAAACATTATAACCTTGAGAGAAAGCAGGTCAGCAACGCTCTCATTATTAACTTACTTAAGAGGACAACTTTTCCAAGGCTGCCTTCTTCAATGTCGTAGAAACTGACTGAAATTCGTGGGGATTCCCCATGAATAACGACAAACTTGCTGCCATTTGGCTCCCAGTCAAAGTCAATAATTGGTTCTGCAAATGAGATTACATCGGGAATTATCAACTGCACAAAATTGCTTATCTCAAGCATGGTAGAAACTATTGACACAGATGCTAATGAAGATTCCCTGAAGCTTTCCGTAACACTAACAGCCGAGCCTTTGATCGTTTGTCTCAGAAGTTAAACATCATCAATTCTAATCAGACGGCAATTCCTATCAAAGATTTGAACTCATCATTTGACAAAGATCAAGACTCGAGAAGTCAGGTGACAAAAAAAGTAGATCGAATCGTGATTATAAATAGATGAGAGATAACAGAGCAAACGCGATCACTTAATCAACATTGTGAGAAGATTTGCATGATAAACGGGATTCGAGACACAAAACTTAAAGAATTTCGCGTTGAAACATAGATTAAAGACTTCGATTCGCACTATAACTTCAAGATGTTTTAACGATGACGCTTAACTGCAAATTGAAGTGGGTAAATCCACATCTTAACAGCATCAACAACATGAAATATTATAAACATAGTTCCTATGAACTAACTTTCTTGTTACGCACTGTACATTATCCTTCCAATTATGCTTCCATAATTATTAGTGCATCAGTTTCAACAGCTGTTATCATCAATTCAATCGCCATTATGACTAACCAGGAACCCCTTTATCATTAATGAACATTTACTTCTTTCTGATTAGAAATTAACATTGTTAGTTAAGTAGATAATCGAGAATATCATCATTCTTAGTTTCAACTGTACAAAGCTACATTATATAACTTTAACAGAATGACTATTATCACTAATATCAATACCGCTGCTATTATTGCTATCATTATTACCATTATCGCAATCTAATATTCATTCCTAAAGCTTCTATTTTGTGAAACAGTTTCCCTTGGTCTGTCGTTTCTAATTCTAAAAACATAAAGGCTTTAACTTCAATAAAGCCACGCTGCCTCGTCCCTCTATTCGCTAATAACTTCTCTTTTTCTAGTGCTTTGAGACTTTGAAAAAAACAACCCTTGCTCATTCCAAGACTGATTTAAGGAAGAAAAAGTGAAAAAAGAAACGGTACACCACCTTTCAACTCCAATGTATCAACAGGTATGTCCTTCATGCGCGTTCGGAACAATTCCAAGGTGCTGAAAATAGCCTAAAATAGCAAGAGAGGAAGTATTTAATGTCGGTTTTTTCATGAAAACCGAAAATAAAAAAGGAATAAAATAAGACAAAAAATAAGAAAACTAAACAAAAGGACGAAAATCAAAAAACGTTTTAAATAACTCTTCAAATCCACTCTCAGCTACACTTTCACTTAGAGTGTGGAAAGTGACCAGGTCTCTGCAATTTCAGGTGTATGAATCACGAGGTGTGGTCACATCAAGAGGAAAGACCTGGATGCTGCTAGATAAGCAAAGAGCTTCTCAGTGTTCATAAATAAAATATATATGTGAAAAACACAAAACTAGGCCAAATGAGCATAAGAATCTGAAAAGAAGCATCAATTGAAATAAGAAATACAATACATGAAAAATGCAAAATAATCAATAATTATAAGCCAACATAATAAAAAATTGGTACCTTCTTGCTTTTTGTGTATCTTTCAACTTTAACGGCCAAGAAATCTCCGTTTTTTTGCCAATACATTCTACACTGGAATAAATGCGACGCATGAACGAGGTGAAATATTGTCAACGAAATGACAAGAAAATGATTAAATAAAAAGAGATGAATCTTCACCACAGATTAATTCTAGATTCAATTTGAGCTTGATTCAAGGCATAAGGAGCAACAGGTGAATTTTCCAACAAGAAAATTAACAACAACATCCCACTTACGCTGGCGACATTGAATAAATTTTTTGATCGTCGTTCAATTCGGCTTGGTATCTCCATTATGACTAACCGAGCTGGAGTGTCTTTATCCTCAGGCACCCAGTATGCAATCATGTTGTCAGATGGGGACCAGGTGAAGTCTCTGAACAAGAATCAAACTGAACAATTAACATGCTGAAATACTGAAACTATGTGATAGGTACAGATCTATAAAACTTGAGCAGCAATAGATAAAATAACATCATATTTTCATATCGTAATTCCTTTAAAATCAACTCTAATTTGTTCCATTTTTGCAAAAAAAATTCCAGCCTGTTTTCAAGTTGGCCCATTTTTAAAGATTTTTGAGAAATAAAAAGCTAATTTGCAATATCTAAGCTGTGATCAACCGTATTGAAGCACATTTAGGTACAACTGAAATTTTCAATGCTAAATAACAAATCTTGCACTGGAGTAGCTTCTTGAATTGGCATCTTACTAATGATTATATGATTGTAATTTAGCCTATTTTTGCTGACCGTCGTCTGAAGAGATGCTTGAAATACAACTAAGTCTCCCCTGCTTCTATAAAACACTGTCCTGCAGATAAATTGACATCAAGGATATCAGATTTCATTAATAAAAGTCTCACTTCATATTTGGTATTTTTATACTTTTCTTGTCCATCAAGCCAAAACTCTACAAAAATGGAATCAAATTTCAAGATATTTTGGAAGAACCACAAAATATCATAATATGCTTAAATAAGTGAAGCTGCAAAGTATTTCAAAATATCATTCAACGCCAGCAGCTCTCTTTGGTATTGTTAAAAACGTGGATCAAACAACTCGCTTTTAGACATCTGATTTAAATTTCATTGAAGATTAACAAGACACGCATGTATCTGCTTGTAAAGGAAAGGTAAGTTAAGCCCTGCATATCAGTACATGTTTTGGCAAGCACCAGCTAAATTTGGAACTGCCTGTGCCATGGCATTTGGAGGTAGGGTGGTCACTATTTCTTGACTCTGATTTGCTCCACCCTCCGTGCCAGGTAACCATCCAAAAACAGAATGAGACAAAGCCAGGGGCCTCGCGCACAGAAGGAAATTGCTCTGAGCGTTCTGGCAATTAACCTTTACACTTTCCGATTTCAGTTGAAATAGTCAATTTGAGTTCTGGTTTTTCTGGTTACAAAATACATAGGTGCTACGAAAGCTCAGTGGTAAGATTCTTACGCATTGATCCAATGGTCAGTAATTCAAACCCCTATCAGCTCAACTTTCACTTTAGAGTGAGGAGAGTCGCCAGCTCTCTGTAATCCCAGGCATATTAATCACAGAGTTTTATCACATCGAGAGGAAGGACCCAGACACTGCTTGATAAGCAAAAAGCTCCTCTCAGCGTCCAAATGTCTACCCTTGACACCTTGGTAGAATCATATGCATAAACACACCGTGATTATAACAAACAGAATAAGTTCAACTGATGAATTAGAAATGGTCAACATACTGGGGTTTCGTAGACGGAGAGGCTGTTTCCTCCAACCCTTGCAAAATATTTTCCTGTGTGGCTCCACCTGCAAATATGAAAATGAAGGTGATGAAAACCGGCATTAAATTATGACAGAATTGAAATTTTGTCAAAACACAAGATATGGCTGACAAATGTACCTAGGCTGCATGATAAAAATATGCAAATACTTAGTTAGACCCTAATTATCAAGCGTGATTTATCAAACAAAAATGACCAAGTCTATGCATCAACACAACACATTTGTGCATTAAGTACAAATAATGTGCAGTAGAATAGCAAGCAAACAGGCAGTGGTGCAATCTTGGGGAAGCTCATTGCAAACAAATGTTTAACAGAGATAAAGCTGGGAATGATATGACTAAAACAGAGGACAATGAACAACATAATACATTGGATGCAAAGCACTCTGTTGTTTGAAAGGCAGTGCCTATCTGAATTAAATTCCAAAGTAAAGCTACAACTGAATCCAACCCAGGCAATAGCTATCCCTAGTCCCATCCCTGTGTGCAAGATGCTGATTTGACATTGATAAGCATGTCAAATGGGTGGACACATGGATGGATAAAAGGATTAATAGATGGATGGATGGATGGATGGATGGATGGATGGATGGATGGATGGATTGATGCATGGATTATAGACAGATAGATGGATTCTTTTTGTGGGTTATGTTGAGGAAAGCTATGGTGGCCTATACAAAGCCCCAACATAGGAGGAAAGAAAGCGAGCAGCTAAGAGGATAAGGATAGAGAGATAAGATCACGTTTATTGATGTATTCATCAATAGATGGACGCGTGGATGGGTGGTTGGATGGACGGATGAACAATGTATTGTTTGAAAAACCTCAAGCCTGGCTAGGGGGCTACAAGTAAATAATGCCTTGCTGCCAGTTCCTAGGCCAGGTAAATGGGAAGGCCATCCAGCTATTAAAACTCCATGCCAAACTATGTACAGAAACCTTGTGCTACATCTGTTTGAAGAGTATGAGGTGAAGGAGAACCATTTGCAGTGACGACCTCATACACACACAGGACCAAGGCTCCCAGAAGAAGACTGGTGGAATGACGTGATTGATTTGCAGTTACTTACTTAAACACAGGCCACTGTGCGGAGTCCCCAGGAGCAAATGCTCTTTTCTCATTGCCAGTTCTAACATCCCAGAAAATTATTGTCTAAAATTAAATGGCATATATCAATTAAATTTAGCAATTAAATTGATGAAACTTATATCATGATGCGGCTTTTGAGAGCAAAATTAACAACAATTTAAGCAAAAGCAACAATTCAAAATATCACTCTTGAGCAAGGAAACAACCCAGCAGCTAATATGAGAATCAAGAGATGGTAGAAGGCAGGGCATTTGGATGTAAATGGGGTAACCCCCTAGCTGACTACACAGGTTGGGAATGCAGATGAACGATTAAGTAGGACTAAAGCAAAAGGAAGAAGATTCTTAAGCAATGAGAGAATAAGATGTTCAGGGTACCTAGCCATATAAGCAAATTAATAATATTGCTCAAACGACTGAATTGCTGGCAGTTACTGATATTCCTACTAACTATCAATCAGTCCGAATGTCTAGTAAAGTACTGGGACATTGAAAGCAACAGAAAAACCAATGTTGGCAACTGATGGAGAATTTTCCCCAATTTGAAAAGCATTAATACCCTTTTTGCAATCAGTTGAAGTCTTCATTGCCAGAAGCTAGATGTTCCTTTCAAATGCCAAAGACAGAGAAACGTAATTTATTGATGGAGAAGATACTCACCAGTGGGTCAGTAGTATCAACTGGAGGAGAATATGTCACAACGTATCTATGAGAGACAAAAAACTGATGAACCAAATGCTGATTATGGTAAATTTTATCATGGGATTTAAATACTTTGAAACACTTTCAGGTTGTTGAGTTGTTGAAAGAGCCTTAGAAGAGGTATATCTATAAAGGCTTGCCAGTTACGGGACAAACAATTCCCCCCATACAAATGCTACATGCTTCTTTGTGTTTCTATAATGTATAAACTTTTAGCGTGAATGGATGAAAGATAATGACAAGCTATGTACATGTATAATTTGCCACATCAATGTCATTTACAAGTTGCAAATTATAGAGGTTAAAAAGAATAAGTAAAACAGTAAAAATTAAAACGAAGACCAACAGCCCTAATTTCAGTGGCAGGAATAGCATTAAAAGGTCAAGCTGGCCTTATTTTCATAGCTGACAAAAGAACAGAAAAAAGAACAGGAAAAAACAGAAAAAAAAAAGCACAACAATGAAGACATCTTACCAAAAATAAAAGAGAGCCTACCTCTCACAAGGAGAAAAGTCGATAAGTTGTACGCCAGGGTGATTGAATCTTTGAAGCCTCCTAAAATCAAAGCCGCCCCATACAGCGATACCTTTTTGATGAAATGTAGCTAAATATGTTCCGTGTGGGGACCATTCAACATATGTCTCTGTCCAGCTCTGTAATGATGGAAGTTTCATTTTTAAGCGCATGTTAATTCTGGTGATACACAATCCAGTATAAAGAACTGCTTTGATCATAAACATTATTAACTTAGAATGATAATAAAGAGGGCACAGAATGATTGATAGATTCGTGTGGAATGAGGCGACCACCTTTGAACATCCCGGATTTGGGGTGGAAAATTATTCCATCCTTCTAACATCCTTCTAACATCCTTCTAACATCCTTTCTGCATCATTGTCATTTAAACAAAGCATCAGCAATGATTGATTTGATAAAAGTTTTGAAGGCTGATTGACTGTTAGTTGGTGGGGCATGATAACTAACGGCTACTAGGTACTTCAGTTTGTTGTCATTCCTGTTTATAAAATTGCAGCATAGATAAGGTGGTGGCAACTCGATGTGAGCATCAAAAGTGAAATCTCAAATCAACTTGTAACTTGTGTCAGATAGTAATTATTACAGCAAAAAATAGGACAGATTTCCAATTAGCAGTTGACATTAATTCTTGGCAAAAGAATTTTAGGTAATTCATTAGTTTGAATCCAATCATGTGAATCAAAAGCTGAATAGCAAAATTTGTATGGTGCTTGCACAAGACTGTCCCGAGAGAATCACAGAGGCCAAAAAGAAAGACCACAAGAAAGTGAAAGAGAGTCTCAAAGACTCTGTAGCCCAAAAGAAAACTGGACAGATGGAAAGGACAGAATGAATATGAGCCCTAAAAATACAGTGTGAGTGACAGAGAAAGAGCTACTAAGCCAAAGAGAATCTGAAAGAGAGTTGCAAGGAGAATCCTAAACACTCACTGATCTTGATTTTATAAGTTCTGGTCCATTCCTTTTATTCTGAAATATTGCAACTTCTTGTCCTCCAGCATAAATTACTGAATAATTGTCGTTACAGTCTTTATTCAGTAACCATGACTTGAGGTTACCCTGTAAAAGAAAACCATTTTTAAGATAATATACATTTCTAAAATTGAAAAAATTCAGAAGAGACAACATTGCAATGAAAACTATGAAGCAGCATGAAACTTCATTTCAAACCAACCTGATCAACATACTCTTGTTTCTCTGGTGGACTCCAATCTTCTGACACAGAGTGACATCTAAAGTGGCAATATAATTTGATTCAATACAGAGTAAAATAGGCAATGAGACAATGAAGCAGTCCTTTGCCAACAGCTATTTGCCTTATTTGTCTAAGTGTAGGGGTTAGGTTTACACACTCAAAATGCAGGCATGGTGGATTTAAATGCAGGAGTGGTCCACAATAAACCACCATGGGTAAAGGAGGCAGTAGGAACGACCTCATAAAATCTACTTCCCTTGGGAGACCTGCTTTGGCATCTGCTACACATGGGATCAAGTATGCTACACAGCAGTAAGAAAAGTAGGAAATTAAAGGGTTTTGTCAGCTTTTTGCATCTGCTTTGATCACTAGGTACTGGGATCTTGGAAGGGATATCAATACTATGACCAGAATAATTATGATTCCTATTGTACCAGCAAGCACCTGTTGATGGCCCAGTGCCTGTACAGGGGTTAGAAAAATACTTACAAATCAAAATCGGAAAACAAATTGACATCAAATATGTGCTTCTTGTCTAACTGGTATCCGTTTGCAGTTTTGACTGCCTGTGCTGCATCTGTTGGGTTTGAAAATTCCAAGAAAATATACCTAGAACAAAGAACTTAAGTTTGCAGCAATTTCAAACAGAGCTGGCATGCAAAACAAGGGACATTTGCTTACAACTTGCAAACTTTAGGCAAATTTTATAGCTAGAGAAGAATAGTATATCTCAACACTAACTCTTCACAAAAAAATCTTTCAAATCAACCTGAGTTAAATGGGAAACAGTAGTCAATGCTTAGCAAGGGAGCCTAATGATAACAGCATGCTTGACATGCTGATAGGTTATTCCTGTATACAAATTCGTATACAATATATGTATACAATACAAATTCACTATTATTATTATTATTATTATCAAGGGGCAGAAAAGAGAACAGGCTGGAGAAGAAGCAGTGGCTACAAATAAACAAGAAGAATTTGCTCTGGTTTGAAGCATGTTCACTGTGAACTGTTGGCTCAAAAAAAGATTCATCTGCTTTAGATTCATCTGCTTTAGATTCATCTGCTTTAGATTCATCTAACAATGCATGCAGTCACTGATAAAGATCAATTAAAACCATTTGAAGAAGGAATGACAGATTTGGTATATCCTAATATTAGGGTCTTTTTTAGTTTGCTTCAATAAAACTTAAAAAACTCACCCTTTAGTTTGCTCATTTTCTTCCGGATAATATTCCGACACAACTTTTCCAATTTTTGTGAAAATCTTTCTGATGACGTTTTTCAGCTTCTCCAACCTATCGGGTCCAACAACTGGAACATTATCGACCACAATTATTGACTCAAGACCATCCGTCTTCTTGGGGGCTTCTTTCAAAACGTCGCCAACCAACTCTGAAAACAACGATAATTGATAAATTTGTATAAAATGAGTGAGGACTTGCCTTGTTAAATAAAGATTACAATTATACATGCATTATAAAATTGTACGCATGTTGTAAGAACCTCCATCAAGAAAAATCAGTGAATACCCTTTCTTTACGTTAACAATATTTTCTAATAATTCTATTCATGGTGAGATAGAGCTGTGCTATGATACCCCGTGAGGAAAATCATTAAAATCCATGACATTAAATGCTACGATGAGAAATTTTGCAAAAGTGAACAGTAATATAGAGGAAAATGGGAGTTGGTGAGCAAAAGAATGGATGAATGGAACGCGGGAGCAAGAATAAATATTAAACAATTTCAATCTTATCAAAGATGATTTATTTAAATATCCTACGATTGAAGTTAAAATCATCAATACTGGAAAAATTTTGGCTTCCAGTTCTCATTTCCGTTTCATGACTATTCTGAACCTAGTCTATTTTCACGAATTCGATCAATTAAATCTCAAGTGAGGAGAATTGTCCGTTTGATTTTGGCATGCTTCTGTTCAGTGCAAAGCCCGCATTATGATAGGTGCAGTTTGGCATGAAATTATAAATCAACATCAAATCCACATAATTTTGGACGTTTTAAGGGACCCAGAATACGCGCGTTGTCAAACTAACCGCTTGCCACCTAATGCATAGACGTGATGAAACTCGTCTTCTTCTCGGCTCTGCATCTTCCAACTGCATGGATTTGATACAAATGCCTGCTCTTTTTATCATGATTTCTATACCATCATCGTAGGCATATTGTTTCGTTGCTTACTCTGATAGAAAGATTTAACTTTCTCTCGATAAGAATGAGATTTTAGGCAGGTATTTTTTCACTGACGGAAAACATTTTACGGCCTAAAAACCGTGCTACTAACCTTCATCTGATATCCCATCAACAAACCCTTCTGGGTCATCAAACATAGCATCATCGAGTTCTTCGTCGAATTCGCTTCTTAGATCCCCATTTTCTGCAGCGTTTTCTCTAGCATCAGTAGCATTTTCGCCTTCGTTTGATCCGGGCTGGGCCTGCTCCGCCATATTCCCCACCATTACTAACACGTGCACGTAAAAGAAAGGCGGCGCAAAGAGAAGCGGGATCGTTAGAGCCCAGATCCTTTGATCAAACCATCGATCGTCCAACTTTGCTTGGCAGGTTAGCTTAATCAGAAAAAATCACATTTCCGCTATCAACGAAGCACCGTAAAAAAGGCAATAAAGCCGAAATTTAAACTGTATTATACAGGAGCTTAGGGTTCAGTGTGCGTTGAAAGAATCTTTTCTTTTAGTTTGCTTCACTGGACACACGTTTATAACAGCTTCAAGTAGTTGAAGTGTTTATTCAGTTTAAATATTCGTATATAATTATCATTATAAATTTTCCTCAGCACTTGTTGTTATCACCGGATTTTTCAGTCTTTCGATCAAGCTACCTCCCGTGGCCTAAGCTGTCTTCGTTGTGTCCATATCAAAATAAAATATCACGTCAATCGTCTCATTTCTGTCTTCTACTTCCTTTCTTTCCTTCAATTCATTGGATATCAAGGACTTTTCGGAGTATGTGAGCCATTTTTATCATTATTATTATAACTGCTATTATCGAGTGTGGTCATTAATCAGCCAGGTCTTTAAATTAGTGCAAGACTGCCTCTTTTCTGAAATTTCTGGGACTCACGGAATAGTGTAGCTCTTTGCACGGTAAAAAGCTCGTCGACCGGCTTCGAAGTTTATGAATAATCAGCTGGGATCTGTTGCCTCATGTTGATATTTATGGCTGCTGAAATGCACCAGGCGGTAAAATTGATCTACTTCTTGCAATTTATTAACAGACGCCCCAATCATCTTTGTGTCATCAGCATATAAGATGAATGAACTTGATTTTATCTCCCTCTCCTCTTAGCCTTCCATTTTCTTCTTTCCTCCTTTGTTTGGGCTTTGTATAGTTCGCCATGGCCTTTCCCCAGCATATCTCAATAAAAAAAAGCTTACCTTCTGTATTTCAGCATTCCTCCCCCGATGCAAAGCTCACCCGATGCACCTTTGTCCGACCCTTTGAGCAAGGTTTAAATATTCAGAACAACCTGAATCTGTGCCAGCAGCTCCTCGAAGCAGAAACATTTTGGTTATCAAGAACTGTTTTTGACAAAATGGAAATGTGATTAGGATGCTTATCTGTTTGAGTGTGATTTGTTGTGATCGTGGTAGACGTCATCAAATGCTTTAGTTGTTGAGAATATGAACAATCATGATTCGTGTTACAATCTTATTCAGTTAACAAGCTATGCTCCATGTGTGTTTAGTTTTTAATCGTGCTGTTACCGTGCTTTCACAGTTTTTCACGTTGCGTTTATGTCCCGTTGAATCTCAGCAAACGAGTTCATTTTGTCAGTTATTCTCTCAAGATTTAACATTAACACAGTCGACGAAAATAGGAGCTAATTTCCCTTCGTTTAAATCATTTTTTCAGCTACCCAAGCCAACTTGCGTCTTTGAGAGTTCTTGATCTGAAGCCTAGTTTAAAGGTCGCATTTCTACAGCATTGGATTAAATCAAACAGCGATAATAAAACTAAGTGTCAATTAAGTACGACATAAATGATAGCTTAAAATCCGTTGCCGCAGTAAATAATTCAATTCGAAAGTAGCTGACCAGAATTCTGAAATGATTCTGAAGTCGAATTACAAGGATAAAATTGATTTTATTTAGCCTTACGGTTGTTGATCTCGCACAGTTGTCATGCCCTGATAGTACACCATTTAATCATCTGATCTGAACTAGCCTCGCTCAGTCCATCTATGTTCAGATATTTCTGATAGATCGATGTCCATCTCTCGATCCATTTCTGCTTTAATTAATTATGTAACTGTATAGCTGTATACAACTTTTTATACAAACATCATGTACATTTTAAATTCTATTTCTCTTATTTTAACTAATTCATATCCATGTGATGAAGAACCAAGACTTACCGTAAAATGCTCTTAAAACAATATGAAAATAACACTGGAATCCTTTCATTCGCATTCAATTTAAACTACCTGTCTAACACATGGGTAGTTTGAAATTTGCTCGCCTGGCTTGGGGTTTATAATATAATACTAATAGAATGGGAAAGGAACAAAAATATGTAAATATATATAAAGATGGATATTAAATCGGTAGAATGGGACAGGTCTAATAGGGAACAACATCAGGATTGGTCCAAGTTTTCCTTCTAATATTTTTGAAGCTTCAATTCATTAAGTATAGTTAACATTTACAATTATACACCCCTCTAGCAACAGGAAGTGTACAACTGGCTATCTGCTTCGGTACCATGAAAAGAAAACTAATAGCGAAAAACGGTTAACAGAAATACAAGATAATAGAAAGAAAAAATGAATAAAATAGTAAAAAATATAAGATAATATATACAAAAATATACTCCGAATGAGGCCACGATTTATTCCTCTTACAGAATACGTAATATGTGCACCTGATAGCGATTCTCACGACTTTCTTTGTGATTTAATAATAATAGCTAATATTATAATGATAAAACAATATGATAATTATAATGATGATAATAATAATGAATAATTACATCGAGATTTTGATCGAAAGTTAAAATTTCCTAATCTTATGGTTGCCCTGCAAATTGACAGGAATCTTCTGCAGGAAACTTTTTCGCAACTGCTCGAATCACTATGCCAGCGTTTCTATCGTACCGGTGTAAATTCTCCGCATACTTATGATAAACTGTCAGTATGCCTCTTTTATTCGTGACCAAGACAATCAAATCCGTATCAATTTACGATCAAGCAGCAATTTCTATTTTCGAAATTCACTCATTCAAAAAAGCGTGTTGGTTGATAGCTAAACGTGTTTGACTTTCGATTTCGTTTAAGAATATTCTTGTCCATCAGGGGTACGCAAACAAGTGTGCTCTAGTTTTCAGTTCCAAGCCCGGGTAAATTAGGCAGATCGAAGGAATGGCATCCGGTCGTGAAAATCCTGAGGATAAGATCCGCAACGGCGACCCCAGAAAAGCGAATTAAACCAGAAGAAGAAGTGTATGGCTACTGCTTTTATGTTACGCGAAAAGCATAAATGCTGTCTGCATAAATAGATGTCGATGTTGGACCTGCAGTAAATTTTATCCTAATCCACAAACTCTACCCCACCAATCACAATTCATCTCAATAACGTGCAATTTATCAAACGTTCTGCCTTCTTCTTCCTTTACCAAATCCTACGATTTGTCCTCTTTAAAATCCAAGATCAATAAACTCAATCTGATCTCTCGCTCCCCTCGAAGCCTTTCACTTTCTTCCTTCGTTGGAAATGAAAATGGAATAATTTTGTTTTAAGTTGAGGATGGAAAGCCAAAAACCAGAAACCTTTGAATTAAATTTCTCGAGAACACAAGAAAAATAGCTTAAAACACATTTCTTCTGTTACAAGTAAAATTCATGACTATTGACTACCACCTTTCCTACATTTCCTCCCATCAAAAAACTGCCATTTCTAAGAAAAGCATGGTTTAGTAACTGAGGAATCTAACAGGGAGATTCGCCTTTGAGTAATAAAATTTGTCAAAAATGCAATCTTTGTCAAAACGTTTTTATACCAAGACCCTCAAGTTGTATAAGAAGGCTTTCTGGTAGGAATGGGACAGCTACTCTCCTCTGGTGTGCCATAAGTCTGGAGCTTAACACCACCTTTGCCATCTGCCTTCGCAAAGACGGCATTCGTGGAGCCCATGGATGGGTCTTCATCAAAATACCCATAAGGCCGGATGAAGAATGAGAGCCTGTTACCAGACGTCACGGTAACAGGGATGTCTTCAGTATTTGGAATGTGCAACACCCCCATCGACACCCATGCAACTAGATCCTGATTTACAATGCTCTCGTTGTTTTTGACGTAATCATCAAAGTCAAAAACGGGGGGATCCATGCCATACTGGTTGCAAATCGAGGATCCATACCGTTCGTCATCCTTGTACTTTGTGACAGCTAGTTGGTACTTGGACCACGAAGCTGATTTTGTGACAAAATAATCATCGGGGTACATCTGTTTCACCATCGAATTGAGCTGAAGCCGATAGCTTCGATAATTTCCATACTTGTTTTTTTCATTCTCATTGTACATTAAAAGATACTTTGGCATATCGAAATTATAGCTCAACAAGGCTTCTTTCTCGGTCCTCTTCTGTTTATGGATTACCTGTTTTTTCATCTGATAGCCTACGTCATTCCAAGAGCAGCTTACGTTTTTAACCTCGACATCGAGTGTCTTATAACTGTTCTCTCTCCCTGCAACGTCAAGATCAACCTTGAACAGTACAATATGGTCGTGGATCGTCCCCTGCGTCCGGTGCAAATTTTCAAACGCGTATGGTGCCTCGGTTGGGTAGTAAGAACTGGCGATGATGTAGCCAGTTGTGCTGAGCCTCGTTTCCACCATGCCCGTCTGGTAAATTATAAAATCCATGACGTAATCATAGTTTCCGGGGGTGAGAATTGTCCTTACAACTAAAGCAGTGTCAACAAGCCCTGCAACAAAGTCAACATTTGAAGAGGAGTCAAATGCAATGTGTCTACGAAGTGGCACCCCCTGGTTCATTTCGAAGACGCAGATTGAGTTTCGATGTGTAAGTGTGGTACTGGTATCAAGAAAATGGTAGGAATCCATGAAAATAGACTCATCAGGGCAGTCCACTCCTTTCAAAAGTTCAAAGTTGCTTGCTCCTATTTTAAAAGCGGAATCCAGGTACTGAGCACTGCTTTGACGGGGGTCATGAGCTGAGTAGAAAGAGGTCGCCTCTTGCAAACTTAGCTCGTATATGATTCTTGACTTGTTGAAGCGTACGTCATAAAGCGCGGGTCCCGCACTTGAACGCATTCCCAAGTGGAATTCCCAGCCCATGTAGCTTACTTTCCTGCCTCTGATGTCGAACCTAAAGCCATTCGGGTTTGCAACTGTAGGCTCTCTCATTGGTTGCTTTAAAAAGGACTGGCCTCTGCGTCGCAATGAGGCTCCACGCTCGACATCGGCAGATATGTCCAGCTTCGTCTTGTTAATAGTACCCGCGTCGTATTTCCGCACTAATTCAGCTGCAGAACTGAAATACTGGCCATGATAGTAGATCTAAAAAGGAAATCAAATACTGTTATTGATTGCTATATGTAAGATTTAATGATATATGAAATAATAAAGTATATATGATATAATATAATACAATACAATGAAGTGCATTGTAATATACAATGACACACAATTTTAATTTGATGCCAATGCCATGACCTAGCGAGAAATTCGCTACAAACTACACGGAGTTCTTTCTAATATACTCTACCCAACAGCAGATTTGTGTCGTTTAGCTGGACATCTTTCAATCTTTTTTACAGATACTTTCAAGGGGATTGTTCTCAGGAGATCATGGATATTATTCCAGTTCCTCTGAGGCGTGTCAGGACCACCAGAAGCTCAACTCATTCACACCCTTTCCAAGTTTCACTGCCTACTTCACGAACTCTATCTCATAAATAATCTTTCCTCCCAAGAACATTCAATTTATGGAACATCTTGCCCTCTTCTTGCTTTCCTGAATTTTACTACCTGCCATTTTTCAAATCTAAGATCAATAAACTTGATCTGATTTCTCTCTCCTCTTAGCTTTTCGCTTTCTTCTTTCTTCCTTCGTTGCGGTTTTGTATAGGCACCATGGCCTTTCCGCAACATAACCCACTAAAAAAAAGATGCTAGATTTAGAACACTCGGAATCTGTGCTTATCGAGAAGTGCCTTGATTCCTTCCTCTCAATGTGACCTCTCCTTGTGATTCCTACGCCTGGGGTAGCAGAGAGCTTCTCGATATAGGAGACAAATGAGCCAATGGTTCACGATGAGTCTATCATAAATTGCTGGAGTCACTAAACCAGGCCTAGACCTAGTGGAGAATGTTAACTGTAATGTTTACCGAAAGAGAAAGAGTGAAGGAAATGTGCAAGCAAATTCAATGTCACCTGAATTTCCCTTTTCTACTGAAATAGAAGGTAGGGAAATCACCCCCGTCGACAACAAAGATGACTCTGAACAACGAGTGAAGGACAGAGCACGAAGCGGGGGGGGGGGGCTCACCTGATCAACATTCCATTTGCTGGTGTCCGAATCGGCATGATCGACGAGAACTTCAAAGGGAATCGGCAGAACGTCAAAACCTTCCCTGTCTTTGAAAAGTGTGACCCAAGTTTTACGGGCTCCGTTACGAAATGATGCAGGAGTGCCGTCAATGTAGTGCCGCAGACATGTGTTTGTACAGTTTCCGTACCAAAGGCCAAAACTTTCCTTCAAAATCTTGTAACATTCATTTGTCACTTTTCTTAGCAGCTTTGCAATACTGTTTTCTTCATGTTCAGTGGAAGGTCGCGATGAGAATGGCATTTTTTCCCTTCTGTATGCAAGGCGCAGCTTCGCATGGCTTGTAGGATTGGGGAGGGGGCCAACGAGGAAGTCCTCCACGTCAGGAACTGATTTTGCGCCATTGACAATCATTGCTCTAGCCCTCCTTGCAGGTTTAGGCCCTTTGCTGTCTAAGAAAGCCAAGACTTGATCTTTGTTTGGAAGGTACAACTCAATAAGGAATATGAAATTGGTGTCTTGTCTGGCCTTTGTGTGTTGTGTCAAGTTTAGGCTGGTCTGTTTCATAAGGTAGTCACGAACCGAATGGTACTCTGATGGTGACAAATCTTGAAAAACTGAGGGGTCACTTGGAAGGGACACGTCTTGCTTGTATGGAGATGAACATGTTGTTTTCGGTTTCGTGCCTTGCCCGTTTGATGCTGCAGCAGATTCGCTTGCATTTAACGTGTTTCTGCCTGCCAAGACTCCTAGAGCAATTGCTAGAGCCAAAATGACAGCAACCAGAAAAACGAGCACGATTTTCCATGGTGTTGGCAATTTTTGCCCCTCTGGATTTCCGCCTAAAAACAAACAGATACTGTCGTGGGTGATTTTTTTTAGTTGTTGTTGATGTTGAGGAAGGCCATGGTGGCCTATACAAAGCCCAAACAGAGGAAGAAGGAAGAAAGGGAAAAGCTAAGAGGAGAGAGAGATCATATCCAGTTTATTGATCTTAAATTTGGAAGATGGCAAGTTGTAGGACTCGGGAAGGAGGAAGAAGGCAAGACGTTCCATAAATTGCATGTTCTTGGGATGAATGACGATTTGTGAGATAGAGTTCGTGAAGTAGACAGTGAAACTTTGAAAGGATGTGAATGAGTTGAGCTACAAAGTTATGAAAAAAAGCTGAGGATTTTGTGACATTCTCCTTGGTATAGATTTGCACGACACCTATTTCATTATCCTTGCATTACCATCAAAAGGACAAACACTTCTGGAAATAATACCAGATGGGTATTGATCAATCGATCTTTTTGCTCCCTGCCTCTGAAACAAACTGACCGAGGACAGCAAACTTAAAAAGAAGCTGAAATTGAGTTCAAAACTCGTATCACTGCATTGCGAGGAAAGGTGGCCAGTTCACACCATCGCCATGACGTCACTGCACAAGCTATCAATTTACTGTTTGATGGGCGGACAAAGGGCATCCAGACATGGATTCGAGGGTGCCTCGAAAGCGGGGAATTAAGCAACGTCAACATGTGCTCTAACCATTGTACGTACAACGGCCTCTTTGCAAACTCAGTGGAGGAATCCAAAACAATTATTAAGATATTCATGGTTTCAAAGAAGTAGCGTTGAGTGAGGGGCGGGTATGGTGTAGTTTCAAGTGGCCAAATGGCCTCAATCAGGCGACTGAAGTTGCCCTTGATCAAATTAGGCCAAACTCCGGATGTGCGACCTCTTTAGTGCCTAGCGGCCCAAGTTACCTAGCCGTCCTTCGGAAGGGACGTTAAACTAAAGCCTGGTTTTCCATTATGGGTCCCGTGCCTGAAGTGGTGTCGCGGGCTGAGCCCCTGAGCTCCCCCCTCCATCGTGAGTGCCTGGGTGCAGCATTCCACGTGGGCTGAAATTAGCTTTGAAAGGCTAGAAAACCATCGTCTTTTTCATTTAATGTGTAGTGCGGCGTGCCACAGTGTACATTGCTTAACTTCTATTCCATCCTGTTACGAATCTAGTCCTTGTGGCTTCCTTTCTTTCGAGCTGTCACGCAAAAATCCCTTTAATCGCTTTGTACTTTACTTCCATTGTACCAATGTGCAAATATTACTTAACTAAAAACTAGAGAATCACTCTTTAAAATACGCGCTGTTCCTCGACTCAAGAAAGTTTACGCTATGCAGAGTGATGAACTTTATAACCAATGCCATGACGATTAAGAGGCCTATTGTAATATCCTGGATATCAATTTCTGCATTGCAAGCTAGAAACTCATCCAGTCTAACAAAGATAAGTTAATTAAAAAATAAAATTTTGATGTACACATTGCTTGATAAATGAAAATGTACTTACATAAGCTTCGTAACATGCGCTCTATGCGTGATGCATGGAAATTATTTTCTACGATTAACATCGCTGCGAAGAAAGTCCCACAGACGATTGAAAATGTGAGGAATTAAAAGGATAAAATCAGAAAGGGACCACAAAGAAGATTTCCGAAACCGATTGACATGATGTATAAAAGAAGGCAAAGATGGGACAAAAGAAAGTCCAACAATGGGGCGAATGAGGAAAGCTACCGTGTTATCATGATCATTGTTAACAAATAGCATATTCAGCAGTACTGAATTACGGTCCCACCTCACTCTATAATGATAATAACTATAATTTCAATTATTTTAGGCCGGTAACCCATTCAGCCGTGCCGGTTTACAAGGGGCCTCTACTAGGACACGTCTCACCTACATGCTTAAAACACAGAACCATCGGCACGGAGCCGCATGTTGAATTAGAAGTGTGATTAACTAAACCACTCCATTACGATTGGTGCTACTTCACCGTTCCTTGGTCCACGCTTTGCTCTCCCTGTCACGATGAAGATATGGTAACACTTATGCGGTTTCCACAAAGCATTTTATGGTTTACATTCAAAGCGGAACCGTTAATAAAGTTATGAGGTATTTTAATGCGAAGGGTCTGATTGTAATCCGAATGTTGACTTTTAAAGTCATCTTTTTCAGTTAATGTGTAATGCGGAATGCTACAGTATACATTGCTTAATTCCTACAGAGTAAACGAAGGGTCAACTTCTATTCCATCCTGTTACGAATCTAGGCCTTGTGGCTTCCTTTCTTTCGAGCTGTCACGCGAAAATCCCTTCAATCGCTTTGTACTACTCTCCAATTGTACCACTGTGCAAATATTACTTCACTAAAAAATGGAAAATCACTCTTTAAAAAACGCGCTCTTCCTCGACTCAAGAAAGTTTACGCTATGGAGAATGATGAACTTTATAACCAATGCCATGACGATTAAGAGGCCTACTGTAATATGCTGGGTATCAATTTCTGCATTGGTTTCTCTAGCTATGGATTTGTCTAAATCGTGGATTGTCTATAATTTAATATTATGAATATTTTATACTTTAATATTATGGATTGTCTATACTTCAGTATTATGAATAGTTTATACTTTAGTCTTATGGATTGTCTATACTTTAGTACTATGGGTAGTCTACACATTAGTATTCTTGATAGTCTACACTGGATTGTCATCGGATTACGTAATACCTCTTTTAGGTCAATGTACAATAATGATAGATAGATAAATAGATATATAGATAGATAGATAGATAGATAGATAGATAGATAGATAGATAGATAGATAGATAGATAGATAGATAGATAGATAGATAGATAGATAGATAGATAGATTATGCGCGGTTACATCGAAACGAGGAAAGGACACAGCAGTAGTATATGTATATGTATAGTTTTATGATAAGATCTGAAGCAGGAATAAGATATCTTGCCGTACGGATATTAAATTTGCACCAAAATCACATTTTTGAACACCAAAAATTGAAAATCGCCAAAAGCAACGAACCACTAGTTTTGATACTTTTTTCGATCATTCCACAAAAGTGCCGTATAAATCTAGACGATTATAAATCTAAATGACTTTATAATAATTGCCGCATAAAATTATCGGTCATTGTCGTGTAAAAATCGATTTTTACAAAAGTGCCGTATAGTGCCGAAAATATACTACTCACAGCAAATAAGCCTAGCCTCGCGGTGTCCTAGATTATCCCCCCTGATGTACTTTCCGGTAAAAGAACATAAGAACATAAGAATTTTCATTTCAACAAAAAGAAGAATTACAAGGAATTGTAATCAACAATATGTACGATTAACGAAAACTGACGTAAACTAGAAAGAAAATATTGAATTAAAAAAGCAACAACAGCAATTGGATGCCAAAATTGAACGAAGAGAAAGTGATTACATCAAATTTGAATAACTGAATGGCTGAGAAGGGATCTTATAGCAGGGCTAATTCGTAGACCCCCACCCGGCCTATCCGGCCGACCCAGACGTACTAAGTAAAATATTAGTTGTTACGTGTAGCTGCTGCGAAGGAAAGAAACTGCTATATCAATAGTAACGAAGTATTTTGTGATCAGAGTTTCTTCACTTTTTTCAGTAAGATTCAAACGCCAGATTTGAAAATATGCGCCTTGGGTGTCTTTTATTGATCATATTATTGAAGACAGGGTCACTTTTTAGACAATTAAGTGCTTTGGTACCAGTGTATCGCAGAGAGCTTAGCCCATGGGTAGTGGTGTTGAATTGTTGCGTATGAAGTCCTCTAGCAGATGAAAGACGAGTCAGTCGATTGTGCACATTTCCAATCCTCTGGAATAGCCAGTTTAAGCCGTTCGGCAATTGATTCTTTTCAAAGTCGTGCATAAAAAGTAATTCCTGAAGCTTGAGACTATCATTTAACTTCAAGATTTTTAAGTTTCTGAAATGCTGTGATGTGTGGTCGTTGCATCTCGAATAAGTGATTGTTCGTATAGCCCGTTTTTGGAGTGTACGAACCCGATTAAGTTAGATATCTGTTGCAGTTTTCCATAGAATGCATCCATATACAAGGTGTGAGTTAAAAAAGACTGTGGTGATAAAGGTGTTTTAGAGTTGAGCTCGTTACAAAATGTCTGACTTTACTTAGCAAGCCAATAGCTTTACCTAGCGTTTTTGTAAGTCCAATTATATTTGATTTCCAGCTTAATTTGTTATCCACAAGAATGCCTAAATACTTCACATGATGAGATTCATATAGAGTTTTGTTATTCAGACGGAGAGTGCACTTAAGTTCTCGGTTTTGCTCAAGTTGTTTCTAAAGAGAAGAATTTCCGTCTTCACAACATTTAGTGAAAGTCGATTTGCACAAAGCCATTCATACAGAGATTTTAGTTCTTCATTCATTGTTAATCTAAGATTTTTCAGACTTCTATCGGATGCAATAAGGTTGGTATCATCTGCGGAATGATTTACGAGTGATTTTTGAGTAGCGTGTCTTAAATTATTTATATAAAGTAGAGGTGATAATGGTCCTAATATAGATCCTTGTGGTACACCACACGATATTTTCATCACTCTTGAATCGACGGAGTCAGTTTGTACCCTTTGTTTTCTGTCAGTTAAGTAGGATTCAAACCATAGATGAGCTTTTCCCCGAACGCCGTAGTGGTAAACCTTGTCGAGCAATATTTTGTGATTCACAGTGTCAAAGGCTTTTTGCAGATCAATAAATACCCTGCATACATTTGCTTTATTGTCCAAGGATTTCTTTATATTTTCAACCAAGTTAACGAGTGCATGGGTAGTCGAGGTTCCTTTTCGAAAACCAAACTGCAGGTCATAAAGAGTATTTTCTTTTACCATGAAGTCATGAACTCTATTGTACATTATTATTTCATAGATTTTACTTATGTTAGAAAATAGTGAGATTGGTCGGTAGTTACTACATCTTTCATGGTCGCCTTTTTTAAAAATAGGGCAGAATCTGGCTTCTTTAAGTAATGATGGAAAGTGACCTTCACGAAGCGATTTTGAAATTAGTATCTGGAGGCATTTTCTTTGAAAATTTTGCTAGGGAAGCTCAAAGGTCCACATGATTTGCTCATCTGCATTTTGCTGAGGAGAGAACGAATTTCATATAACGTTGCGTCAGCTATATAAATTGAGTTGCGGGTAGATGGGCCAAGAAAATCAAGGTAGGAACATGTTGAATTCTGGATGTATTTATCTAGATTTGGCCCCAAATTAACAAAAAATTAATTCATTGTATTTGATATGTCCTTTTCATTACTAAGAGATGAATTATTATAGTTTATGCTGACGGGAGAAGTTGGAATTGATGATTTTGATACATTTATGATTTCTTTGATGCCTGACCAGGTTTTACGAACGTTTTCAGCATTAACACTGAAGTACTCAGCGTAATAGTTTTTCATGCTAACTCTTTGTAGGGTCAGTGGTAAGTTCCTATAGGATTTATATTGCTTGTGAAGATATTCCTTGATATCCGGGCGCACTTCAGTTACAAAGGATTTGTATAGATTTGAGAATACCTTTCGTTAGCCATGGTTTCGCTGCAATTCCAATTTCTTTCCTGCTAAGTAACTTTGTCGGGGCCATTGCATTTAATACATCATCTACAGCGGTGTAGAAGATACTAAATGCTTCTTCAGCCCTAGTGCCTGCTAGGGTTTTGACCCAGTCTATTTTTCTTAGTTCCTCCATAAATTCTTGGTTGTTGAAATGTCTATAATCACGTTGCCGTAATTTCTTCATTTTCAATTGTGTATAGTCAGTGAGTCTTTCTATGTGTGTGAATTGAGGAAAAGGATCTGAAATCGATGTAGTCATCTTTCCAACAAAAACGGTGAAAGGGGAAAAGCAATGACGAAATTAAGAATATTTCACCTTGCAGTCGACATGAGACTATACATTCAGTGGCTTCTTCCATGCGTACAACTGGCGAGCAGAATGCCACTTTGGGATCAAGACTTGCTCAAGCGTCTGGACAGGAAAAATACAAAATCCAACCACGGTAGCCTGAATTTCGGATTCGAGGAGCTGGGCCTCGCTAATTATCACTTAACTGTATTTTCTCATTGACTCCTGTGGAATCGTCTGTAAATAGGCCAGTCAGACACAAATTATCAAACATGGACGAGATTTGTATTGGTATACATAGCTTACATTTATCAACACGAAATGGCCTAAATCATTGCTATGAGCTATTCTTGTGCTCCTCGGCATACAAACGGCTTGATGAGATACCAGGAAATATAACTGTATTCGTTGTCAGTAGTAGGCTTTAGGTTGCATTTTATTACTATATTGCTCTTTCCCTACTGTATATAACTGAAAAATAATGGATACTCATTCTTATGAATGACATTTACAAATTTACAATATTACATTGAAACGAAAGTTAATCTTGACTACCACTCTCCAAAAAGGGCATGGCAGTCCACCTTTACTGCCCTCAAAAATGAAACTTCAAAATGTTAAGACTTCTGGATTAGTCCAGTCCTTGTCCCTCTTACAAAAAGTATGATACGTTGATCTGATGCATATGTTTATAATCTGTCTAACAATGTTCTTTGATTCCAGTACAGAAAGTCCAATGCTCCCTATTTCTTTTGATATTCCATTTTTATTAGTGTCTCTGCATATCAATTTTTTTTTTAAACTTCATTTTGATATATAAACCAAGCATACAAATACAAATCTCTCTAATAATAGGTAATTTGCTATTCGGCTGACCTAATTACCGGTATTTCTAGTATAAAAAAATGAATGAAGGAACAAAATAATAAAATGAGGAATAAAAAAAAATTTAATAAGAAGAATTTAAGGTTGAAATAAGACTGTCAGTAGGATAGGAGGTCTGGGTTAGTCCAGGGTTTATTACGCATGCAGAATATGTATTAAGTTGTGCGAATGATTATAGTTGATAATTTAGTAATGATGTAGTTAGTATGTGCCTTGTCAATGGTTAGATCGCGACACATCTGAATGAATGAATCGCGAGATTGTCCAAAGATTCCAAGGGAACCTATTGACAAGTTTACAAATTTAACGTGGCGGTATTTCGATGTTAGGTCATTCAGAAGGTAGCGATATTTGGAAAATTTCCTATCAGCGTTATTATCAAGGTTTGTCTCAAAGCCAACGCTCAATTCTAGAACATAGAGGTACTAGAAGGAGTGGAGATAAGCATGTCAGGACGCAGGTCGTCACCAGTGACAAGAGATGGGGAAAGATATGGTGGGAGATCGACATATAAAGTACAGTGATTTAAATATTGACATGTTGAGGCCAAGAAGTTTAGTGCAGAGTCATTTTTTTTTTTTTTTTTTTTTTTTAGTGGGTTATGTTAAGGAAAGGCCATGGTGACCTATACAAAGCCCCAACAAAGAAAGAAAGAAGAAAGCGAAAAGCTAAGAGGAGAGAGAGATAAGATCAAGTTTATTTACATTAGATTTGAAAGATGGCAAGTTGTAGGACTCAGGAAAGCAAGAAGAAGGCAAGACGTTCCATAAGTTGCATGTTCTTGGGATGAATGATGATTTGTGAGATAGAGTTCGTGGATTAGGCAGTGAAACTTGGCAAGGGTGTGAATGAGTTGAGCTTCTGGTGGTCCTGACACGCCTCAGAGGAACTGGAATAATATCCCTGATCTCCTGAGAACAATTTCCGTTAAAGTATCTGTAAAAGATGGAAAGATCTCCAACTAAACGACGATGGGAAAGAGGTTGGAGCGATTTGGTGAGGTTAGGATTATTGATGAGACGAATGGCTTTGGACTGGACTTTGTCGAGAAGACAGAGAGTGGATTTTGGAGCACCACCCCAGACGTGGGAGCAGTACTCTAAAGAAGGACGGATTTGGGACTTGTATATAGATAGAAGGTGAGAAGATGAGAAAACCCACGGGCTCTGGCGAGGAAACCGAGCTTTTGAGATGCATGTTTAGCAAGGGAATGGATGTGAGTTTTCCAAGTGAGATTAGATGAAAGAGAAAGAACAAGTTGTGTGAAAGAAGCTGAAGTGTCCAGTTCATCACCATTCATGAAGACAGCTGGAAAGTTTTGATTACGTTTGCGTGAAATGACAGCCTGTTTCGTCTTGCTTTGGTTGAACGAAACTAGGTTGTCTTAACCCCACTTCTCAATAACTGTCAGATCATTGGAGAGAAGCGAGGCTGAAATGTTTCTGTTGAGTTGGATATCGGTGGAAGCATGGTCATTTCGATTGAATGAAAATGAGGAACTTAGGAAGGTATCATCAGCAAAGGAGTGAATGCTAGAAGACGTGGAGGTGAGCAGGTCATTGATGAAGAGGATGAAGAGTACAGGGGAGATGACAGAGCCCTGGGGTACACCAGCATTGATAGGGTGCAGATCGGAGAGGAAGCCGTCCACTCTGACGGCAATTGACCTATCAGAGAGGAAACTACGAATCCAATTAATGAGAGTGTGATGGAGACCACACATCGGCAGTTTAGCGAGGAGACCCTTGTGCCAAACGCGATCAAAGGCCTTGGAGATATCGAGAGAGATAACTCTGCTCTTACCACTGGATTCTAGAGCAGAGGACCAGACATGGACAGCATAAGCAAGAAGATCACCAGTAGACCTGGCTTTTCGAAAGCCATACTGGTGATCAGAGAGAAGATTGTTTGTTTCAAGGAAGGTAAGTACTAGTCTCCATGTGAAGCGGCCCTGGCTGAGATAATTTCTACAGCCTGGAACAACGTGGAGAAGAGACTCTGGCTGGAAGCAAAAAGAGCATTCAGAAGTTTGGGAGAGATTCCACAGCTTGAGATTTTTCCGAGTCGCAAGTGTGTTATTAAGGTACCTGACAGTGAAGTTAGAGATGTTTTTGGGTAGTTTACTTTGGGCAGACAACCAGAGAGAATTGACACTTCTCAAAGAACGTAGCGTTGATAGAGGAGAAGTCTGTTTTTGGGAAGGATGCGTAACGAATCGATTAGTTTCAATATGTCGAGAAGAGATGATTCAAGGTGGATTTTGTGCTGATGGTTGTCCATTTCGAAATTGAAGAAGCGGCCGGGATATTTAAATGATTCACCATTTCCAACTACTGGCAAAAGTTCGGTGTTGATAAAAAGCTTAGGTTGAAATTGTAGAGAGCCGGAAGAAAATTTTCTGATTCCAAAGGTGACGCATTTATCAACCCTAATAATCATGCTTGCCCATTGGCACCACTTGGTAAAACCGTTTAAAAGGAGTTGATTTCCGTGCTCGTCAGTTATAACGACCGCTGCGTCATCTGCGAATTGGAACCAATGAATGGGGTTAAAGAGACGATCAGTAGAATCATGTGTAGAGAAACCGAGTTGTTTGTATTTCTCTTGTTCAATGAATTGAATAAACGTATTAAAGCATATGTTGAAAAGTAGGGGGCTGAGGCAATCCCCTTGAAGGACGCCTCTACCGACGGGAATAGCAGGGGAGGTAAATGGAATGTAATGATGGCAGTCTGAAAGTTTTCGTAAAGATTAGATATTAAAGTTTGTATAGAGAGTGGTACATGATGATGATTGAGAACTTCTGTGATGAGATTGTGGTGCACTTCTCCGAAAGCATTTTTCAGGTCAATAAGCGTGATGACAACCGAGCGCTGTTTTATGCGTGCCTTGTCGATAATGGATGCAATCATAGAGGTGTGTTCAAGAACCCCTGAAATCTTCGTAGTAAACCCTTTTTGGATTTCTGTTTCAATGAATTCATTTTTAGCAAGAAAGGAAAAGATAGAATCACGAAGACATGAAGTGAGGACTTTAAGAGGAACAGATTCGAGAGTGATAGGTCTGAAGTTAGCAGGATCATCGCTAATGCCCTTTTTGTGCATCAGAACGGTGCAAGCTTTCTTCCATTCTGATGGAACCCAGCCCGATTCCCAAACAATGCGGATAATCTCGGTCAGAAATGTTCTGAGATAGGGGCATCTCTTGAAACATATGATGGAGATTTTATCCAAGGGACAAGGCGAACCAGAGGACTTGATTCTACGAACAACTTGAGTGACTTGATCATAGGAAGGAGAAGATTGATCGAGAGAGAAAGAAAGAAGGTTCGTCGAATGAAGGGATCCAATGTGGTATGGTAAATTTCTTGTGGGAAGGATTGAAGCAAAGAATGTTATAAAGAAATGATTACAATGATCACGAGGGAAGGAAGGCAGTGTGGCAGAACCCTTTTCAATTAAATTTTTAACAAAGCCCCATAAGTTTTTGGATACATACCGATCTTGGTTGACTGCGGTGGCAAAAGAATGAGTGGAATCTTGGTTTTTCAGCTTTGAGCGCAGCAATTGAGACACGTACTTGATTTCTTGAAAAGGGGCATCGTTCATCTTGAGCTGTTTTATTTGGTGCTTTAGCGATTTAGGGGTCAGGTGTTTATACCGCAGAAAGCATTAGTATGGTTTTTTTAGTGAGTTATGTTGGGGAAGGTTATGGTGGCTTATACAATGCCTCAACGAAGGAAGAAAGAAGAAAGCGACAGGCTAAGAGGAGAGAGAGGAGAGAGAGGAGAGAGAGGAGAGAGAGGAGAGAGAGGAGAGAGAGGAGAGAGAGGAGAGAGAGGAGAGAGAGGAGAGAGAGGAGAGAGAGGAGAGAGAGGAGAGAGAGGAGAGAGAAGAGAGAGAGGAGAGAGAGGAGAGAGAGGAGAGAGAGGAGAGAGAAGAGAGAGAGGAGAGAGAGGAGAGAGAGGAGAGAGAGGAGAGAGAGGAGAGAGAGGAGAGAGAGGAGAGAGAGGAGAGAGAGGAGAGAGAGGAGAGAGAGATCAGATCAAGTTTATTGATCTTGGATTTGAAAGATAGCAAGTTGTAGGATTCAGGGTGAGTAGAGTTAATAGTGTGCCATACAGATTTGCGAAGTAACTATAAATAGTACTGGTCATAAATTCGATTTTTAAGTCTATTGATGTTGGTTGTATCTGGAAATTCCCGAAAACAGTTTTGAAGTAATCATTGCAGCGGTCCATTCGTCGGGCGATCTCGGCAACTTCACTCCGGGTTTTATACGCACGTTTGCGAGCTTGTCAACCTCGATCGCCTGCTCATTGGTCGATTCGCTGCATACGTCATAGTTGAGAATTTCAAATTCTGACCATTGGTCTTCATCCATATCCTTTATAACTCGACAGCGTCGTTGATGCATTTTCAGTTCTTTTTTTTTCCTTGCACTCTTTTCCGCACCTACATTTCACCACAATCCGTTTGCAGACTTGGTCTGACTCATCCTGTAGCGTTGGAATGGGCTGTTCGCCCGTCGCACTGGAGCTAGACCGTCTTTTCTTGCAGCGCCAACTGTGACGGCCTAAGGACTTAAACTCAACGTTGCCGGATAATAATAACAATAACAATAATTATCATGGCAAAAACAATAAATAATTTATAAGCTTAATACTATCGTAGTGCTACCGTCATAAAATGCATGAAACTTCACCTTCCCTTACCCTAGGTTATTGGATATAACTCGGTAAGGGATTGTATTTAATAGAAAATTAGCAACATACGCATCAAATAACAATAATAATTATGATGTCTTCTCTCATGCCATCTCGTTCCTGCTGTTGTTTAAAGCCTGTGCTCAACCTTTCTACTCAAATAATCTCGTAGCATTGATCAGCCCTTACTGCTCCTTCTTTCTACTCACAACGTGAATTCCAAGCATTTTGAATAGAAGCACGTAATCTTAAGTCAGAAAACAGTCAGGCTGCAGTGCAAAACAGTCTCGCTGGATCCGTGTTCTCGACGCGGGTTAAATAAGATTATCGATCGGCAAGGATAGTCCAGGTAAGTTGACACAAATTCATAACTTAGGAAGGCATTCTCATTTTCCTAAAAGCACCAGGCTTAAGATTGGTCTCTGCGGAAGTAGTGAGAAAATTAGATGCAAATTTTGTGGCTAACGTTTGGTAATGTTTCGTTTCTCTCTCTTTCGGAGTTGCCTGTCAACAGAAATGTGGCGCAGTGATAATACTTCCTCTTCGGTTCGTTTGTCTGAATTTTCCTGTCCTAAAGATATATCTATCCAACTTTGTTCAAAAGTACTTTCGAAAGTTGATAGAATAGGTGCGGAGTGGCAAGGAGAGCAAGAGACAATGAGTGAATGGATAAAACAATTATTTAGTACTTTCAAGCAAAGACGAAACAGACGAAATGTGGTCATAACAATGGGATTTCGTAAAATCGATTTTCCTCTTCCACCAGAATGCTTCTGCCTGTCTAACATTTTCCTCTTTCCCAATATCTCGTGTTGATCATTAAATTGGAGAGATAGATCTCAACGTTTTGAAATTGATTGAAGTCTTCAGAAGAAGCACAAATGCTGACTGTCAAGGATAAAGGTAAGCAAAGCAGAGCAGTGTGTCAAGGGAAATCAAACATGTTCTTATCCACAAGAACTACGTGCTTTTATCCGTCATACTCTTTCCACTGAGATCTCTTGATCTGGAGTGGATACGAGAGAATTAGTTTCCTTTATTGGCACGGGCAGAAGAAGGTTAAAATTGATTGCACTCACTAATTAATTTTAAAAAGACTGAACAGAGTTTTTCCTATTCAATTAAAGTGGTTGCTGCGTCCTTTCGTCAAATCAACAAATATTTGTATATGTATTTATATACCTTCAAACTGAGGTCTCACATTCTGAGCACGTGCTGGTAGAAGGATACCTTGATAGATTGTTACCACTTAATATATGTTTGCTTCGTTCGCATTTTGAACCCCGAGCACTCTACCTGTTTCGTTTGCAGAGGCTTCTTTTGGCATCTGAACTGTTTCGGACTGTAATTTTGTGTCTTGATGGCCCCGGGTAATATTCTAGTAGTACGGTAGAGTATTGTATTGTAGAGTATTATAAATCATCATTCCAAATTTGTAATGTTATCTATGTAATAGATATGATAATAAAAAATGCGTGACCGCAAACTGCAGAATTGTCAGAACAAACCAGGTTATAACCCGGTTCAGTTTCAAGATACAGCGCATCCTAAAGATAAGCAAAGCAACCCAAGAAGCCGGCATTCGGAATCGCCAACTATAGTATAAAGGTACATTGGAAAAAATTCTTTGGTGGGAACGATCTTTGTAAAAAAGTTCCATGATCCGAGGGGCTGCCATGTGTAAGGAACCAACGTAAAAATGAAACGCTCCAAGGGGGACAGAGACTGGAAGGTCGAAAATGAATTGCTGCCGACAAACAAGTTAACTGTGTCAGCCACAACTCGATGATACAAAGTGAAGAAATTCATGATGCATTAATGATTTTCACCCTGTTAAGTTTCTTTAAACACACTTTAAAATCGGCAGCCACTTGTTTATCGGGCCACCACGAGTGGAACTGCTTGATTCAACCATGATGGACGAGAGAGGGGGGTTTTGCAGCCCGACGAAGGCTAAGTGATAGCCTTGATGGACTAGAGAACTGTGGGGTTACAATCCAAGAGACGGCAAAATTTAACCATAGTGCACTAAAAACACAGGTTTTGCAACCCAACAAAGGCAAGATAGAGTTTAACCATGTGTGAAAATGAATCACAAGTTCAGACCGAGCACAAGTGCAGTGGAGTCAAAGCGACTTAGGGGACGTCGCAGCACTCAACCAAACCAGTGGCAGCATGGTCGATCCCAGGATAGGCTCGATCAACCAGCAACACGGCACTCAAACCAACGAATGAACGAACGAACAAACAAATGAACAAACTAACCAACGGAAAAACTAGTTAATTGGAAAGCCAGCTATCTATTCGGTGGAAGAAATCTTAAGATAGAAAAGATGTAAATAATTGTCGCTACGCACTCACTTGTAGTTCCCATTGTGCTCGCTGTTTTGACTTCTGCATCTGCTTCCGCTGTCTACCGATATTGCACAAGTCTTCAAGTGTGGTTGTGGTAGTTCGCGAAAGCGTATTGCAGCACTAGATTGCGCACGCGGACCCAATCTACTGTTCAGCGATGTGGGAGCAATGGGCACGCATAATGGCGGACATAGAGTGGCAAAAAGAGTTTTTCATAATTTTGGGCTTATTTAAATGAATCCGCAATTTTTTGCATATATGTTGAGCCACTTTCGTGTTATAAGCGTTTCAAGACAGATCTCACCGAAAAAAAAACGAGAAAAAACGAAAACACAAAACCTACTTTGTGACGTCGCAAAGTATGTCACAATAAATCACGAGAATTTTTTGAATGGCAGCATTTTGAACAGCTTGCAATAGAAGGTGGCGTCAGTGTATTTTAGATTTAATTGGAAAGTGTCATAATGTCGAGTCTGTGGTAACACTGTTAAGTTTGAGGAGAGTAGCTATTCACGAATTCATAGCAACCATTTCACTTCTGAGAGTTTTTTAAACTAAATGCTGTCCCTGCAAGTTTCTCTCACGTAAATCGACAATTACTAGACCCTTGTGTTAGGTTTAATATAACTGATGGCTGTGACGAAGGCATTGCGAAGAAGAGGGCTAGAAAACAGCATGGCGAAATTCACAATGTGAGTACTTCTTTTGATGGTTCAGTGGTTGCATCCTTCGCTTTTATCTTGCTGCTGACAGATAAAAGGAATACAATTATAATCACGTTCTCTTTATTGCATATGCAGGAACCAAAGAGGGAGCACAAACATGGCCTAACTTGTTGCTTACAAATCCCACGTTCATGTATTCAATTGGATTCAATATCTGTGTTACATCTTTCGTATAAAGAAATGTATGATAAATAATAATATGTATTGTAAAAATGCAAGTCTTCAAGTCGTTCTTTGTTTCCTTCCTCCATCTGCGCTTCATCGTGACTTTCATACCCCATTTTGTGTTCCCCTTCGCCGAACTCCGGCTCAAATTGATACGGTAAAACATTCTCATATTCTCCTTCTCCAGATTCACATGAAGTTGATGACACTTGTATAGTATGCTTACTGTCAACTGAACTCTCTATAATCACTGATTTCAGACTGTCATCTTCTTCACTTGACGACTCTACTATTTTGCTCATAATCCGATGAATTCTCGTGAGAAAACGAATAACAGAGAAAATGTTGTACGTCATTTTGACGTCACAAATTAGGTTTCCGAGAATTCTTTTTGAGCAAATTCTGAACTCGAAAACGAACTTTAAACTCTTATAAAACGAAAACGGTACGATATGAAAGAAAAATAATCGCAGATTCGAAATCAGGGAACTCGACTGAATGTAGTTTGAAAATGAAAATTTTAACTGGAGAGGCCTTTAAATTTTGTCTGCAATCGGCAAAGTGTCCATAGTTCTATTTTATGGGGGACTGAAGCTCAGGGCCGGAGACGCTTACGTGAACTGTTTTCCTGCCGCCCTCTCTCTGTCCACCCAGCAGCAAAAGGTTACCTGGCTTGGAGCTGGGAGTATGACGAGGCGAGGAAAGGAACTAGCCACCCTACCTCACAATGCCATGGCTTAGGAGGGTACCCTTTTCATTCTATGTGGCTTTTTCCGTATAGTATAATCCGTTAATTCGCTTTACGTGTGTTCCAACTGATTTACAGAATCCAGCCAAGTGACTATATATCAAAATGAATCAACCGGCATTCCTCGATGTTGTGTCTTTTGGAGGTGAACAAAGGGTGTTAGGAGGGTCTACACAGCAAGGAATCTACAGAACAAACACACTTACGTAATCTATAATTACCTTTGATTGTTACCATGATAACCGAACAAAAGCATTCTTATCATTACTCTGTCGTAAATTCGCATTATTGCAAGAAGTATGTGCCCGCTATTATAACGGCCCATCACAAGCCGCTAGATGCCGCAGCCGCAGCCGCCATTTATCGAATCGAGAAGGACAGAAGCGCATATTCTATGATTGACTAGTTTTGGGAAAGAGAGCTTCAAACACACTTCAACTGTATTCAAACAGACGGTCTCCACTTCGTGTCTGCTTCTTTAGTTTGTGTTTTTCTCAGTGCAACTTCCCGTGGGAATTTTCAATTGCTTCATGACTTTGGAATGATTGCTGATATTCTTTGTCAGAATTGGACAATTTCAAACTTAATACAAATTTTTACAGGTGGTTTGTAGCCCCCTGTATAGGTAAAGAATCTTGACTAAGATATAAATTTTGTGTATATCACCGTCATCACCTGACCTTGGCGGTCATCGATGGACGGCTTGAAAGTAATGGCACATTGCCGCGACGGCTTTGTTCAAGTGTTTGTTACTTTCGAAGCTTACTATTGAAGAGACGTTACTGCGGCAGGGTATCAAAATACAAGTTGCTACAAGAAAAGATCAACAGGAAGCAACGGAAAAATTTTTAACGCAAGCGTGCACTTTTTATTAACGCATAAAGTACACCCAGAGAGAGTTTCACATGCGAAATATCTCAGGTCTCGATAGGACCGAAAAGCCCCTTTAGGCCTTATCAAGAGCTTGACTAAATAGTGGTAAGTTCTTTGAAATTACTTATTTCGGCATATGGATTTAAGAATTTTGGCCATTTATGAAAGTAATCGAGAGTACGAGGATAAGTCTTTTTGAATTCATTTAGGTTATTTGCTGCGGTTCGCAATTTCTGAGCCAGTAATGGAAACGTGTTTCACAGCGGCTGTATCAAGGCAATCGAGTCAAATGTTAGAAATATACATCTAAATCTCGACCTATTGACATTCTGAATTGTTGGCCCCAGTTCAAAATAAATCTGAGCTGAACCGTGGAATCCATGTTTAACAAGATTTAAGAAGGGATATTTTTACAGAATTAACTAGGATTTGTTGTATCGCTGCGCATTTGTGGTTTCAGACGGTGAAGGTTCACACACAACTGATAATGGGTGTAAATATTTTATATGCTAGCATTTAAATCGGAACCATCATACCCATTTCAACGTCATTTGAGGTTGAAGTTCATAATTGTATTGGAATTTAAATGATAAATTGATGTACATTGGGTAACTCAACATGGTTTGACTGTCCTCTTCTTTACCTTGCTGGGTAAGCATCAGTTGTAAGTTGCATCAATCATCAACATTAATAGGTGACTAAAAGGAAGTGATGGTTTGGAGTAAAACAAAACGGTAGTTTTATCACAATGAATCTTTCCTGAGCCGACTTCTTGAAGAAGCGAATTGATAATGAATGTTTCTCTAATTGGATCTTAGCCTGCGCAATGGAAGTATCCGTCGGCAGTCGTGACAAAGAGAGTTTTTATGGTGGAGAGAATAACAACAATCACTCAGGAAAAGAATCAAGTTTAAAGACGACTGAGTTCATTCTTGATGAGACAGAGAATGACGCCGAGAAAAAGGATGTCGAGCGAAATATTCAATCAGAGAGTCAAAGCTTTTTGCACAGAACTTGGAGAAAGATTCAAAGAAATGCGTCATCAAGAAGTTATGATATGGAGTGTGCTTCAATTCCCTCATCATCCAGAGAAGAGTGTTTTTCTGAGGCTGATGAGAAGCTAGATGGGGTTGACAGTGGCATTGCATCTGAGGTTGGAGATGGTCCGTTGAGTTCAAGGCTTTCCAGCTGTACTAACTATACCAGTAAGTAGAGTTTGATTTGAATTGAAGGCTGCAACTGATTTGAATTGAAGGCTGCAACTGGTTAGATAGAAAGTGCCCCTTTGAAGGCATCCATTCAGCTGTACTTGAGACCAAAGATGGTGTTACCAGCTCTAGTCTTAACATCTATGGATAAATGGATATTTCTATGAATGAACTTTGCAATGTATAGTCAGTTGTCCCTCTTTGTTGAATTAGTTTTTGGTCACCTTGCCATTTGGCCATTTGGTTAATTTTCTAGAAAGTATTTTTCAATTTCATTGCAACATGTGGCTCTACTTCAGTCATGATTGCATCAACGAGGAAACGTCATACCTCTCTGTACTTAAAGTGTCACAAAATTTCATGTCAGACTTAAAGATCAGCTTACATCGCATGGTGACTCTACTTTTGGATGCAACAAGAGATGGCTCAAAATTAAAGATATTGTTTATCAAAGAGAAGCTTTGCAAAATTTTTCCAAATAAGGAGATAGGGAGGCTGCCTTTTATGCTTGCTACCCAGTATTTGAAAGTTTCTTTAAGGACTCTGATAAGCTATGCTTCTCCTTGCCGTTCTTCTGAATTGCGCCACATCTTAATTCCTTAATGCCTGGAAATACAGGCAATGAGCTCAAATTAAAAGTTTGGTGTGAGGGGAGAATTAAACCTCTGACTATATAATCGGTGATCAAGATGATAGCAGCATTTCCTGAACAACCGAAACCCGTATGAATATGATATTATTGTTATTCTCATTGTTGTACGTCTCTTAACCTTGCTTTGTCTTCATATAGATGCAGGTCTAATCCATGTTTCTTAGGATAAACATGGTCTCATAAGTCAGTTGATTTTATTATCATTATTATTATTATTAGTAAGTGCATTACCACTAAGGTATTGTCAAACCTGAACTTATCAAACTAAGCTCATTGCTGAACAAATTCAACACTATTAAATACTCATTCAAAAAAAGAAGTCACTTCCTTGCCCTGTTTATACAAGATATCTTATGGCACAATAAAGTTAGGTTTCCTGATAATTGGAGGATTAATCATGGCCTTAGTTCTCAAAAATTTTTGTATCAGTAATTGCTGTGAAAAAATCATGTCCCTTTTTTGAAGTTGAGGGAAGGATTTTTTGGCAGCAGTTGAAAGTACTATTCAGTTAATTCCTTTGTCTCTTTCAATGCTGGAATGCTTCCACATTTCCTGATAATGAAAAGTTTTTCTTATCTGCTTCTGTTCATTTGTTTTATGAGTGTGTGCAGCTATTCAATCTCCACAAAGGAGATTCTTCTGTTCCTCAAGTGTTTTCTCACAGTTTTTAGCACAGCTTTGTGTTGGGTATGATGGTGGCTTTGGCTGCCCTTTCAGATCCCTCTTTTGATAAAATAGAATTGACCTGCTGTTTCAGTTGCGCCATTATCCAAAAGAATGGGTTTGCTGTAAGTCATGCAAGCCTTTTTAACTGGTGCCTGTTCTTCAATTTTCTTTTTTGTTGGGATCATCCTGTTTTCTTGTTCTCAATGTTGCATATTCGATAGTCCAATTCATGTAATTTAATTATGACTGAATGTGTAAACTGTTTCCTTTCTCCCATCACAGACAGTAGTTTGGGTGAGAGAGTCCCTGGACTCTCTGGGATACACAATCTCGGCAATACCTGCTACATGAATTCTGTTCTCCAGTGCTTAGCCCATATCGACACGGTTGTGGAATACTTTGCACTGGGCAAGTACCGTCTTGATTTGAAGCATCGGAAGACCATTTTCAGGAACAGAAAGATTGAAAATATTGGCAAGGGGAAGTTGACAGAACAGTTTGCTGAACTGCTCAAGAGTTTATGGACATTTGAATATTCAAAAGAACTTTGTCAGGATTTCAAAGATGCTGTTTCAAAGCACGGTGAACAGTACAGAGGAACATCACAACAAGATGCCCAGGAATTCTTGCTTTGGCTTCTTGATTTTCTTCATGAGGACTTAGGGAGGGGCCGTGGTTGGAGTTTATCAAGCAAAGCATCAATTAAAAAGGTAAGACTACCATTAATCATGTTTGTGATGATTGGCTGATCAAATGATGATATTTAGCTGCCATTTTCATTTCATTTGATTCAATAAAGGAGAGTAGCCCTTCAGCGGGAGCTGATTGTCAATGGGCTCTTCCTACGAATGAGCAGTGGTTGCAATTTGCCCCTAGATAGCTTTGGAGATGGTTCATCGAGATTCAGGCATCTTAAAGAACGGAAAAGTTAATTCATAGGGCCAGGATATTGCTCTGTTGATCTCTTTTACCAATGGCTTGAAATATTTTTTCGAACCTTCTTTTGGCTTTAATCCCATTGGAATGGGTGATGTAAACAAAGAAGGCGGGAGATGATTAGTCGTGTTGCTAGAAGCGAGAACCCTGCTTTATACCACTTAAAACCCTTTGTGTATAAAACGGACGAAGTAAAAGAAACAGACTGAATGTAAGCTTGGTATAAACGCCCTGAAGAGTGACTTTGAAGAGCTGAATAGACGTCTTTATCTGAATACGCGTGGCCTAGAAGTGCTAGCGAAGATATAAGAGATGAGGCAGTCATACCACTATTGGATGCTCATATACTCGTTGGGTTTCGAAAAAAGCTGCTTTGCATTTATTCTCCACTTTTTGCTAACAATTAAAATTGTGTCCGCTGACATTTCTTACCTGCCTGCACCCAAGGCGCTTAAAGTCACGGATAGGGGGTTGCCCCATATAATAACAGGGTGCCCTTCCTATTGACGATCCTCCCTGTTTGTCCAGACTTCATACCGGCCCCAGGAATGTACTCTTAGCGAGTTGATTTGTGAAATCTCCCTTTTGCAGTGCTTGTGAGTGTGCGGTTAGCGTATCGTTGCTGAAAGTCCTTGTTTTGTTTCGATTTGAAGGCCTCTTTACCGATATATCAGTGACGCATTCCCTTTTCGATCTAAAGACAACGAGCATGGAAAATTCTTTCAAATGTCCTTTTTTAATACCTTTTTTTATTTCTTTACGGAAAATAAAGATTCTTAAGTAAACAAAACGTGAATCCGCTTTCTTTTTCGATTATTTGACCACCTATCAACAGTCTTTTCTATGCGATCCACAACAATCTTGTATTCGTACGGCCGCAAATCCCTCGATTGGACGCTGCGTGTGAAACTTGCCTCGCCGCTCTGAGTGCAACGATCAGAAATTTCACGTGGGGGTAGAGTCGAGCTAAGTTGTGCCGTGGTCTAGTGGTTAAGCGTGCGGACTCATAACACAGGGGTTATAAGTTCGAATCCTACACGTGTCACAGTGAAAACGCCATTGACGAGGAGGGCAACGGGAAACCACCTCACAAACCCCGCTTCCCTTGAAAAACTCAGAGCCTTGTCTCTGGTTTCTTTTACATTGAAATCGGGTATGTAGAGTGCAGAGAGTGGCGCAGTAGAGTCCAGCTATCTCTGATTTCCGAAAGCTTTGTAATGGCACGCGGTGCAAGAAAATGCTCGCTTTGTACGCGGTAGATTGGGGTTCGATACCCGGCCGAGTCATACCCAAGACTTAAACTATTGTATTTGCTATTTCCCTGTTTATCATTCAGCATTTTGGAAAGAGCATGGGAGTGAAGATGGCCAGCCCAGAACTGTAGCATTCACTGTGCTTGTACAGGTGTGTGTCCCAGAGGCTAACGAAACGGAGATGAGCGCCCCCTATTTACCAAGAATGATGAAGGAAGGAACGTTGACTTCTTTGATCCCTGATTTTAGAAAGCTTGTGGATTTACCCTTATGTGTAAATAACGCCGTGCCTGTGAGGTGTGCATATTTAAGATGGACTTTAAGATGAAGAGAATATCGCATTGCCCACATAACACCGTCAGTGTGTAACACTATAAGCTGGCATGGAGATCGAGATATGGTTGTGAAGGGACATAGACCGCTGAATACCTGGTACCGTGCGGTGGCTCAACGTGTACGCGGGAGAATTTACGGGAGATCCATGCTAGTATGAGGGTGAGTGAACGGCAACGGTGACGATTTGGCTCTCATTGATACAAATGAATGGAACGATAAGATTTGGCAAGGAGACGTATCGGCCTAGCAGCTTTTTGCTATCAATTTACCATCTCCGTGCTCAGGGTGTCTTTCCTGTATGTTTTTGCATACCAAGGCCCCTTTTACGTTAGTCCGTATTCATTTCGTACCTAATTCATCGGCTACTCATTTAAACTAAGGAGCAATGCGGTCAGACGTCGCCCCGTATTTGTATAAATGCGATCCATGCAAACAAGGCATAATACCCCTTGCTTGAGTTCCCAATTAACATGTTACCTCCATCTTCGACTTGACTGTGACCCTGTTTGACAAGCATGTCGTACTTCTAGTGAAATGCCAATGACTAAGAAAGAAATGAAAGTCGCTTGAAACCGCGTTTGTTTAATGCAACTGGATTTAAGATGTACTTAATCCCTTTAGTGAGGGTTTGTTGGCTCTTTTCATCTAATTTTCAGTGTTGTTGTGAAATCAAAATCAAATATTCATTACGAACGCCGGGGTGCACCTTGCTAGAGAGATGCCGCCACGAGTGAGTCGGGCATGGGGAAGCATGCCATCCTTCCTCGCCCTTAGCTCTACGCCGAGCACCCCTTTACTGTGAAGTGCACAGGTAAAGGCCGCCCTGATACGGCAACAAGCAAAGAACCAACCCTAGGACCTTTAGCACTGCAACCCGGTGCTCTAACCACCATGCCGACAACCCCGACGAGATTCCTTGATGAACCAAAGTGAGAGGCCGACCATTCTTGATTCAAGTACTGTGCGAATTAGAGAAGTCCCGTGGCAAGAAGTCGTGCGCGTCCCTTTGATTGCAAAACACGCCCTGTTGTATTTTAAGAAGCTCTTCAAAGAACAGCTAAAAGGATAGCGACTTTGTTGACGATGATTAATGGTTATTCAGGGTATGACACCGATGAGAGACAGTCGTGGAATATCGTCTGGATCTCGTCGCCACGACCAATAGACAGTGAGGTTGTTATGACAGGATTGCTTCTCGTGGAGGCTTAACGAAGCCTTGATGTGGGTCACAGATTATGAGACATTGTTACACATCTTTGCTCTAAGAGTTGTCAGTTCATTACAATAGGCGTATTCCCATACGATGATTTTGACCATGAATATGATAATGGCAGTTCTGATTACGACGGTGAAGGTGGCTGTTTTCATGGTGCAGATAAAGGTTACATTGGTCGCTAGGATGTTCACTCATTCGATGAAAAGCATGTCTCGTGATGTTGATGAAAGCCACAATCTCCAATTAGAATAGCTAAGTTAGTTTGAATCTGGGTAACCTGTTTTAAGGTTTTTAAGACAAATCTAAAAACCAATTGTGAATAATTGATATAGTTTTTGTATGAAGGACAGGTCTTACAGGAAGTTAAGTCCGGATGCTTCCAATTTTGTGTCTGCCGCAAATACCATTGATTGCGTTGATTGCAGTGATTTTTAGTGATTTTGATCATTAGATTACCATGAATATGGAATCATGGATGATTGAAATGATCAGTTTGATCCCCAGTGATACTATTGAGCGTGGTTGATTGGTGACTATGATAAGGCGATTCGTGATGATGATGATGATGTGATTCTTGATGTATTAGGGCAAGCACTGTTATTTCTCAATCATTTTTTAGTTGATTGGTGGATGTGAAACTTTTCTGAACTTTGCCTATCTCATTCTGCTTTTAGAAGAAGAAACATTGCACTGAGGAGGAGCAGGCTGCGCGGACATTAGCAACCCATTCCCATCAGAACAAAAGCTTTATTAAGAATATGTTCCAAGCTCAGTACAAGTCGTCGGTTATCTGCCCAAGCTGTGACACGTGCTCGAGTACATTCGACCCATTTCTCTGCATGTCGTTGCCAATTCCCCAGAAAGACACAAAGCCCATGTATTTGACAGTTCTTTGTAAAACGTTTAACGACAAACCCGTGAAAATTGGAGTGAGCGTATCCCACAGTGGCACTGTAAGAGATTTAAGGTCAATCATTTCGCAGACAATAAACGTTGCTGAGAATAGACTTATTTTGTTAATGGCTTACGATGATGGAGATCACTGTTCGCTGCATGACGAGAACCTTATTGATTCAATACCAGAACTAGATGATTGTCTGTTTGCGTTGGAAGTCCCAGCGGATAATGATGTCCGGTATTTACCAGCATCAAAACCAACTTGCACAGTGGACGCATCGTCTGTCGATGCCTCGAAATTGAATGATGCTAAGAACCTGAACGAGGCCAAATCACATGTCGATGGTCTGGCTGCAAATTTTACAAAAAGGTTCAAGTCCAACGTTAAAGAGGAGACCCGTACAATTGTTGTTGTTGTGACAAACGTCGAGCTTAAAGAAAGACGCACTCGAAGGTATGCATTTATTTTGCTCCTTTGGCACAGTCTCATTTTCATATAGCCTCCTTTTCACCCAGCCTCCTTTCTGATCGTCAATTGGCAATGTTTTCCCTTTTGTCATCTGTATGTGCTATTTGTGATGATTTCTGCATCTTGGAAAAATTCGCTTCAATTTGATTTTGCAATTTCGATTTGCTATTTCATGTGTCTCTTCACTGTGCCTTATTGGGTACATTTTGTTATCTGGTCTGCCCTATTCCCTTCTGATCTCATCTGCTCTTTTCTCTAACTTGTACTGATCTCCTGTGCTCTGCTTTTCTCTTCTTTTCTTAATTTTTCGCTTTTATCTGTTTTCTTTTGCTGTCTGATCTGATCTGATCTGCTCAATTTCCTCTGCTGTATACTGTCATCCAAGTATCAAATGTTGTGAGCCTCAAAAACTGGCGAGGTCAACAACTTGTTACTTTCAAGGCTATTCCTATCCAATCCCAAAACTTAGTTAGCAAAAGACTTGAAGGAATCCCCAGGTGCATTTGTCACCAAATAGAATTCACTTGTAATTTTGTGAAATTTATCGAAGAGGCTTTTCTCCTTTGAAGTTAGAGAGGGTCCGAATGATGTTGAAGTTAGAGAGGGTCCGAAGTGTGTTTGGATATGAAGAGGTCCAATATTCTGTTGTGATAGTCTGTCGCTAAATGTGTATTTATCTTGCCAGATTTGGTTTTCCAATTACGATGCGGATATCTAGAGATGCCAGTTTCAAAGAGCTGCAGATACTGATAAGGCGAGAGATGCCAATTGCAGTTAGAAACGCAATCAATGAGGAGGTGAGCATATGTTTCTTATTTATCTTTCTTATTGTTACCATACCATCATCAACAGTATTTTGAGGACTCTTTATTTTAATGTAAATTGAATGTTGCTTTGAAAAGCCATCCTCGTGGAAAGATCGTCACCATGCCATTGACTGAATTTTCTGTTTTCATGGTTGCCTTCGGAGTGAGTTTTGTTTTTCGTGGCGTTTTATGGTGTGATGAGTGTCCAACAGAAGCTATGAAGCCATCTCATGTCGCTTGCTCTTTTCAGGTCAATGCATGCAAAACGTTTGAACGTTTCGTCACATCTGCGTTGATTTCCTTGCTTTCCGATAATCGCTTTCTAGCTCGTTTCCTGACGTCTTTCTGTTTCTCCTTCGCAGGCAAGAAATTGGAAGCTTGTACTCGGCATCCGTGTCATTGGTGGTTTGGTGAACAACGAGTTTTTAAAGGAAACTGAGACCTACCCATTGCGAAGTTCCACTGTAGAGAGGTGAGGGATGTTATTTACAAGCTTTAAGTATGTCGAATCTCCCACGTGACACCAATAGCGATGTTCAACTGCATGTGATTTTACAGTCAGCGGATGCAGTGCGCTGATGATGTATGAACTGGTGCTTGACTGTAACTCTTATCGCTGCTCTACTTCACAGCGTCCTTCTCTATCTCGCTAGCAAGGCGCTTCTCGGGCCCCTTTTGGATTGAGGTTCGCAAGTTCACAGTTACCAAGCTATAAGTCGGCTGCGAATTCCTGATTCATAAAACTTGAACCCTGGAGAGCGCTTCTCTTGTTTTCCTAATCTCATCTGATTGGATTTTAATGTCTGAGTGGCCTCTTAAATGGAGGCGATTATGTTCTTCGATGGAAGCCAAAAATCGCAGCTTATTTTGTAACGGGCCACTTGGAAATGTTACTACAACGTTATATTAAGTATTCTTTTGATACATTTACACTTGATTGTGAAAGCCGAAATCTTCGATGTCATCGATTTGTTTATGACGTTGGTATCTCGTTTCTTGAAAGTCTACCCTAAGAGTCGCTACCTGCAATATACCTTCGGAATCACAAGATGCTTTCACATCTAGGACAAGAACCAGGACGACTTTCCAAGCGCCTAGCCTCTAGATTTGCTCAAATCCACCTTCGAATGCTCGTGAAGTCTGCCCACATTGAGAAGGACAACGAATCATTTTTTATTAGTTTCTATCAGTTTTCTTCCCTGCGTCTCGACTTTCTTTGCTTATCCTGAGTTGTAATCCCGCTTCCTCGCTCGACTCATTTTCATATTCTTTTACGTCAGTACCTCGCTTGTGTGTCTATATTTGGCTCTTGTGTTTATTTTCAGGGGAATAGTGACGAATTTATCAGCTGGTCCAGTTCACATCTCTCTTGTTGCTGAATGGGAGCCAGAATGCTTCGAATGGTGAATAGCTTACTTGCCCTAACCTTCACGTTGATGTTAGCATCTTATTCGAAAGCAAATATTCGAACAAAATTATCTGTGAATGCAAATCAGATGTCATGAAATCAGATATTTAAGACATAAATTTCATTCAGATTTCTCAGAAGGCGTATTTTGTCATAAGAACATATTTGAGAATCTTTTATTGATATTTTCATCAGCTTTGTCAAGTTTTCTACATTGATGGAAAAGGTTGTAGGTGGAATGAGGGTTTATTTTAGCACAGTTTATTTCTACTTTGATCAAGGTGTCTTGCCCAGTTTGGTTTTGGTCATGCAACTGAGGATGCAAGCGTCAAACGACTTGAAGAAGAGTTTTACAAAGGCCAGAAAGTCACTTTAAACGACTGTCTAGAACTGCACACAAAGGAGGAGAAAGTATGCCAGCATTTCATATTTATTTTTCCTACAATTTCTCCACGTTTTCTAACCTGTAGCTCAGAGTATTCTTAAAGGCTCTTAAATCTTGGACGTATTTAATGGTACTTGTCATCTTTATTAGTGTGACCTTATCTCACGATTCTCTCAGGTTAAATCGAAGAAATTTTGTGACCTTTCTGTCCCTTACAGACGTTGATAATTTGCCTTCTTTTGATTCCAAAGCCAACGAACTTGATCTGAGTTCTTCTCCTCTTAGCGTTTCTCCTTCTTAGTTTGCCGGGGCTTTACAGTAGGCCACCAGGGCCTTTTCCCTAACATAAAAGTAAAAAAATGATTCAATAATCGGCTTATACTTTTAATCTGTAAAGAATGGTGGTGCTGCATTTTCTCGTTAAATGGGAGTAAAGGTATCATAGAGAAGGAGCAACGGTTTCGCGTGGCAATGAATCATTTTCATGAATCCATTGCCATAAGCAGTTTTATGGCAGTCACATGTATGGTGACATTGAATAGACGTTAAATAGTGTACCATGTCGATGAACACTGAATTGTTGAGCGAAACCTGGCTTATTCCTACCTATGTTTTTTTATTGCAGCTTCTTTACGATGAATCATGGAAATGCCCTAACTGCAAGAAAGAGACGATCGAGACAAAGAAAAAGCTAGCACTCTGGTCTTTACCCGATGTGCTTGTCTTTCACTTCAAAAGATTCCAACAGGCAAGATGCTTTGGTGATCTATCAGTACGGCTTCGTTTCTTTCTGCACTAATCCGTTGCAACAACTGCGGGGGGTACGCAGTGCAGCGATTGTCAGGTCTTTTTCCAGCTGTTTTGATGTGCAGAGAACCATTTTCTTCTCGTTTAGGCAAATCAGTGGAAGGGTAAAATTTCAGCTGAGATTGAATTTCCCATATCACGTCTGGACATGAAGCAACATTTGGCCCATCGCTCAAAGATCTCGCCCGAAGTTGCAAAGAAATACAACAACAGCAAGCGACATTTGTACACACCTCCTCCGGAGAATGAAGACTGTCTTTATGATTTGTTCGCAGTTTGCAACCACATTGGACCGTACATGACAAGTGGGCATTACATGGCTGTTTGTAAGAACTCAGCTAACGGCGCGTGGTATTGCTTTGACGATGAGAATGTATGTGAAGTAGCAGAGGAGCAAGTGTGCACGAGGAGTGCCTACCTGGTGTTCTACAAACGACGCAACACTCTAACGCGATCAGAGTTGACACACACTCTTTCATCGATCAACCGTCACTGGTCACAGCTGATCAGTCAAGCCCAGTTGGACACTGTCAGTGATATTTGCTCATAGGTAGGTTGAGAATTGATGCCGTTACCTTAGAAATGGGGGGGGGGGTTAGTTGGAACAGTGCTGAAGGTCCTGGGTTCAATTCACGTTCGGTGCTATTTCTCACTGTCCTTCATGTGTCCGCATAACAGTTAATGCTACCTGGTATAACACTGGTGTCAGGATACCTCAGTGGTAAGATTCTTGTGCATTTATCCTATGGTCAGTGGTTCGATTTTCCCCTCAGCTAAACTTTCGCTTAGAGTGAGGAGAGTCGCCAGCTCTCTGTAATTCCCGGCGTAGGAATCACGAGGTGAAGTCACATCGAGAGGAAGGACCTGGACACTGCTCGATAAGCAAAAGGCTTCTCAGTATCCAAATGTCTACCTTTGACATATAGGTAGAATCATATGTAAATTATTCATTTTTTTGTATAGTATTCTATTAAGTATGGCATGGATAACGTTCAGATGCAACAATTTTAAAAATGTATTCAGATAACGACAAAATAGCCATCGTTCCGACAGAGCAATGTCGCTTCAAAATATTGGTTTCGTTGAATGAAAACAAGGTGGGATTTTAATGTTCACTGACCTTTTCCCTTTCAGAAAAACTCACCTCAGTAAGCAGATCGACAGAGCTTGATGTATCTTAATACGAGGCTAAACAAATATGGTTAGTTGACACGCTCTTAAAAAATAATTTGAACAAGTGTACGTGTAGAGAAATAGTTTTTATCCATTTTCTGGAAGCAGCAAAAAAATTTGTATATTGTGTAGATTATTTGGACATTTTTTCAACCGGGATAGACTCATGCTGTATATTAAATATGAATTCGCTATAGTTGGCATATATGCATTTTTAACTTTCTAACATTTAAGGGAACATTGAATTAGTTTTTGGACACAAATTCTTCGTCTTTTTCATATTTCTCATCCTTGGTGTATATTTATATGAATACATGTATTTGATGTCGTCGATGAACAGTCAGATTAATGCCGTATTTATACCTGTGTCTTGCTTAGAAGCGAAGTGTATGTAACTTAATGAATCAAGTCAAAGTTGTCAATCAGTCATCAGTCGCACGCCCTGATCAAGAATCGCCAATGTAGTGTAGAAATATCTGCTATGCAAATTTCTGGTCATCCTTTCATGCGGTTTGAAAGAATACCTTGACAATAGCAAGAGATTTGGAAAGTCCTTTATCGTTTCATATGGAATTAGTTAGAAGCAAACCTTGTGGAACTGATTATAAAGGAAACCTCTCAAAAGGGAATGCCCATTTTTGCTGTTTGCTATCAACGTCCGATGAAAAGCTTTTTTACTCGTTCGTGATATATGCATTCTTGCGAGCGGTGCTCGGACTGATATTTGACAAAAAATTGGATATAAGCTTTGTATTGCTTTTTATTTCAAATCAAATTTGTTTAAATTCCGCAGCAAGAGCGGAACTTGCATATTTCAATTGTATCATCCTATGTTAAAACCAGTTAAATCGATGTAAATATTAATAAAAATGTTAAAGTACTTTGTAGATGTATCGCTCACCTTTTAGTAGGGTGTAATGGTGTTTTATTAAGGCCGCTCATTATCCTTAATGTATCCAGTACTCGTGGGCTTGTAAGGAGCATTATAAAATTATGAAGCGATAGGAGTGACCTGGTATCAGTAGGAAGGAAGTCTATCCCCAATTCGTTTGCACTAACCATGTATATTATTTTGCTGAGGTGAAGCCTCACGTCTATCATCGACTTCCCGACAATTTATCGAAAAGCTCAGACTAACCAGCTTATGCTATTCAGACATTGAGTTAGCGAGGACTGGTATCGAACCCTGACCCTGGAGCTATCGTCTGTCTTCTATAGAGCGATTACAATATGCATACGGTATCTATGAAACGGAAAATCCTTTTAGAATCTTAGTTTGAACTGGTAGATACTGCATTTGATGTTTGTATTTACATGTGTGAATTGACAGCTAACAGTCCGTTCCCCATTTCTGTCATGTATGCATTAAAGTCGCCGCTCCTTTGGCTTAAACCCTTATCCTAATTGCGTGGTTAGCCAGTATTTTTAACTTGCTACCTCCCTGGAAATTATCCGTGACCCTACGCAGGAATATTTTGTACGGTTTCTCAAGGGGTAAGATTCATCATGTATCACTGGATGCATATACTCATGTTAAATTTTATTTTTTCACTCTTCTCCTTTTACTCAGCAGGGGTCGTCCTTCCAAATGTGCAGATGTAAGTTGACATGTAGCAGTTCTAAATGAAAAAACCTCAGTGCTATTTTTCCTAATTCTCGTTCTTTCATGAAAAATTTACAAAAACAACAACGTAAATGAACAATGACCAGGCATCCATCGCAATAGCATTGTTCACCCCAGGATGTGCGTTTGCAAGAGGTTTTGGTGCTGACAATTTCAATGCAGTGTTGAAACAGTCCAACTGTTGTCCGTAACCGTTTTCAAATGCACCTCCAATGACATGCAGAGAAAATTGAGGGCCTTCGATTTCCTTAGGATGATGACTCCTGGTTTAACTCGTAATTTCGTATGTTAATTTAGTCGTTTAGTAGTTATTTTAATTCATGCACTAAATGCTAACAACACGCTACGATCAATTGAAATCGGATTAAATTCATTCAATAACTTCTACTCATCTCTGTTTCATTTTCGTTCTCTTCTTGTCATCAATGACTTGTTCTCTCAAGGGTGCCAGAAGTCCAAGCCTGACCAATGCAAATAAGCGTCGTGTATCATTTCCTTCCCCGTTTTAGGCCCATTACAGGCATTTCAATGGTAGTCACGTCTTCCTTATCAACATGTGCCCGCATTACATTGGTTTTAGAACTGTTATGCGAAATCAAGCTATTGAAGCATCGCACGGCCGCGTTTCTCATGTCTGCGCGAAATCTTGAATCAGTCGCGTACATACGCCGTTTTGTTAAGATCGTTGGCCAGTCCGCTTTGACAGGCAAATCGACCGTTGCATGGTAAAAATGCGGGTTTATGAATGTTAGGAAACGGGTCGTAATCGATTCGATTCGAGCCGCGCGGCTTCGTCGCGTGTACGGTAAAAACACTTCTTCGAAATTCTTCCGCGGATGACAATGAATCATGACAAGTCGCACTTGAAGCAGATTTGCCGCAGCCATCAGCACGTACTGTCGTCCGAACGTTGATTCTTTGCGCAGTTGCTGTACGAATGTTTCGTAATCAGGAATGCCTTGGTCTTTATCAATTAAACTTTTATAGTGCCATGGATTCTGCGCGATTTCATCAGCGATTCTCGTCCGCATGTCTTTCCGTACGTCAAAATTGATGACTCCGATGCTATCTTGAACAAAGGTAATGCATTCGAACAAGTGGTAACTGTCCTGCGGATTTTCCACCTCCGCCAAACCAAGTTGGTCTGCGATCCACCTCACAAATGTCTTGTTTTCTTCAAGAACCTTTGTGGGAAGGGAAAGCGCGCACATTTGATCTCCGTTGCCGCGACGCGTGTAATTGAACCGCTTGAATTTCTTCGCCTGACCTTTGATGCAGGCCTTGACTGTCTCAAACATGACATTCCCATCCCTGATGTTATTCCGCAGCAGAAGAATGCAGAACTGGAAGTCACGGAAGCCCGGCATGCCACCATAGTACTCTGACGTTGACCCGAACACGTCATCCATATCATCTTGAGTGAACAGGTTCTTGCCAATCATCCACAGGACGCCGTTAAAGGAAAGAGCAGAAATGCATAGGACTATGAAGGCATTGCCGAACATAAGGCCGTACAGAAATAAAGCCGGAGAAAGGTTGCAGGCAACATCATTTAGGTCAACACCTATACCCTCCGTCCCGAAGGCACAATGGAAATTTAATGGAAAGGTCCAAACGAAGTAAAGAGAAGACAGTACAGCTACAATGCTGCCAAATCCTGTCACCGTTAAGAAAAGAGATTTGAGTTTATAAACAGTCAGTAGGTAGCTCCGTTCTGTCAGGAGATAGAGGAGCTTATTGTGGAGAATCTCTATTTTGTCTTTGTTGTGAGAGTCGAAGGATAACTCGGAGGCCATTTGGAAAGTGTTTGGGTTGCGATAGTATTTAGGCTTGATCGTGCACATATCGATGAAAATGGAATAGAAAGCGTCGAATTTGGAGAAGACTGCAGGATGCCTCAACCAACCACTGTGAATGCAAGAAAGCAATGCCCAACCTATGAACACTGCGAACGGGTAATGAACAAGCAGCTTCCCGTTGAATGCGTAGGAGCATTTCGAATTCAGGTATTTTATCTGCAAGAAGATGAACATGCGTGAGTGGGACGGTGGCTAAGATGAAGCCTAGGGATGGTCGTAAATATGAATATTTCGCAAAAAGTTTCAGCAAGCGATGGAACGCGAGAAATTCTCATCGTTTCATGTCAGTGGAGTGCGAGTCCTAGTCAATTAAAACTACTCGCTCTATTGCGTCATACTCAATCCGCTTTGCCATCGTGCCTTATCAAATCTATTGTTGGTGCAATCGAGTAAAAGTATTGGGATTTTCCGATGCACAATTTACAGTCATTTTCATCTAATTTGCGTCGTGCATCTAAAAAATTGCGAGGTCAAAAGCTTGTTACTTTCGAAGCTATTCCCACCCAATTTCATAATCTAATTAGCAAAAGATTTATAGAAATGAAACAAAATCAATAAATAAAGAGGTGCAATAGCTTGGAAAAGTGTTTGTCGATCAGGCAATGAATCCTAATTTCAATCCATCAATTAGACGTCCAAGCAAGAAATGAATCAATCCACCGTAAAATAATGACATGTAAATTGAATTGGATTTCATACCTGTGTCCACGAATACGTTTTGTCCTTTCCGATGCAAATGATTCCTTCATTCTCAACAAATGTGACATTTGCGAAGGCAATTAATGCCAATAGAAGCATCCCCATGTTAAGGTAATCGATAATCAAATCCCACCATGGTTTGAAGAAATTAATCGATAGAGAATCACGACCAGTGTATAACTCGGACAAAGCGAACATTTCTGAATTATCTTTTGTCCGCAAAGCGTCTTAGCAAAACAGATGTTTTTGTTGTTGGCTGGTACCTATGAAAATGTAAGGGAGAAATTTGCACATAGCGACGCTCATTTGGTCTCAGAACTTCTTTTAAACGGGTTTTCTTTCATTTTTCAATGTGAATTTTTCAATAACAAACAAATTCATTGTATGTACGGCACAACAGTAATAAGAACTCGTACGTTGCGATTTACTTCCAGGGATTGAGAAATAAGAGCCAAACTTCCCATAACTATCCATAAAAATGATCAGAAATGATGTAATTGATCCTTACATTAATTCAAAGATACTTTTTGAAATATCTAAGTGCTGTTTTTTGATCAAATCGTTAAACTCACCTTTTTAAGATAGAAAAAAATTTCTCAAACTTTCATTGCGTCAATTTCTGTTTTCCCGCTAAAAGGCTAGCCTCGTCATGAAAAAGAGGTATGTTGTGGTCGCTCAGTCTCATTGAATGGCGGACGTCTGTTATCATGGCTACTACTATGCAAATCTTCAAAGTTTTGTCAAACTTACAATGCAACAAGAACTGATATATGGTATGGCTGTAAACTCAACTTGCTAGATGTTTGATATAATTCTACAACTTATTAGGGCAGAATTTTTGGCCTAACCGAATAAACTCTTTTCTAACAGGTCAGTTCTTTCAACTGAAGTCTGAAGGAAATAGTACTTAACAGGATAAAAGTTCACGAAAATTTCTTTAACCACGATTATTCATTGCAAAAGCAGTTTAGATCTTGTTCCGAATTGTTTTTTTTCACCACTCAAAGTCGAAACTCGTGTAAATTTTCAATGCTGCTGTATTTTAGCCAAAGAGGAAGATGGTTTAGACATTATGTTGTGAAATGGACGAGGACTCATTGGATGTTTTAAGACCAGTTCTTCACATTCTGGTTGTTGGGTTTCATCATCAGCGAGGTGCAGAGGTATGACTCGAGAGAATTAACTAAGTCTTTGATGTGCTTCTATGACTGATGATATTTGCTTCTCAAGCATAACTGTATAAAATCAAACGATATCAATTCTCCTTTGCAAAGCAACCACAAGCAATTATCAAATTCGATTATGAAATTTTAAACAGGGCTGTAAATCTGCCCCTTCCCATTGGGGCTGGGATGACTCAGCATTGCCAATAAATTTAGATGACATCAAACTTAAGGCTGAAATACACAGTTTGTTTTTAACTGACATTTGTCAATTTTCAGTCAAAAACTGACCGTGTATGTATTTCACAAATTGTATTTCACAAAAAATTAATGAAATTAGTGACTGTCAGTTTTTACTGGAGAGTTTGAACATGTTCAAATTGATCAGATTTTGACTGTTAAGATGTTCATTCATGCCCACAGACTCATCCATTGTTCTCCACCAGTGCCAGTTGTGAAATCCTGTTGTCCAAAGCACGCAGAAGTTTAAACTGTCAGTCAAAACTGATTGTGTTGAGCATCAGTTTTTGAAAAACTGGAAGGTGTCAGTCAAAAAAACTGACCAAAAACTGATCAAGTATTCCAGCCTTAGTTTTGACCAGAGAGGTTGACCGAAGGACAGAGTATCTATAGTATGATGCAATAACACAGACAAATATTGACTTACCAACCCAGTGACCAGGTTCTCCATTCGTTGAAAAGAAACTGTGGCAATTCCTCACACCATTGTTTTGCTCATAATTTTTCAGAAAGGCAATCTCCCCTTAACCCCCAGGGTTGACAGCCCTAGTGTAAGTAAAGGCTTTTGCACTGACACCTTTGCTACTGCTGATTCTTAGAATAATGTTTCTTCTTGTGTGAATGGAGAGTCCGCCATTTGTTTGAGTTCTCATTCGAATGTTGCGTATCGTGATCGGTCGCATGGTTTTTGTTTCATGTTTTTGTTTCATGTTTTTGTTCGGTTTTTTTAAGTATTGTTGTGCATTCGCTAGGGACTTTTTGAGCGAATAGTTTTCACACGGTCCTATGTGCTCAGTGGTGAGAACGGGGTGTGAATTTTGGACTGCGAATTAGTTGTGTTGGAGAATCATTGTTTTGAAGATATAACTGCAATGTTAGTATCGATTTTGGTATCTGGCTGTTATGATTTGGCAATATATTTTGGTCAATGACTCCCTGGTGAAATGTTCTGTTTGAAGGATTTAGTTTCACTGTCTGGCATGATGAGATTCAAATAAGGTGCACAGAGGAAAGGCTTCAAAAAGGATGCTAGATGCTAAATGAAAGTGGATGGGTCAGTGCTTCTCATCAACAATTGCATTATGAATGCAAAGGCCATTCTTACAATCTTGCGTCTCCAAGTGCATCAATGTTTATACCCGGTTGCACTAAGACAGTTTCCAACTTGATTTCTCAATTTTGTCATCAAATCAATAATTTTTGTGTCGTTTTTTCTCTTGTAGGTTGAGTTTGCTTATCCAGAATTCAAGGAAGGGAATTTGAGAAAAGGATTACCTATTCCTTGGACGCCTTTGTTGCATAATGCATTACCAGATGGTGTCCATAATTACGAAGGGGGTAAGTTTAATCAATTTTTTTCAACTTTGTGGTTGCCTTAAATCAAAAGTTAAGATTTAAGAAGTTTAGATTTCAAATAGGAGGTCTTTTTATTTTTGAAGTACTTTTTGGACACCATTATCATTGAAATATACCTCAATAGATACTTGTGTTCCTAGCCACTGCCAGTTCCAAGTGCTGATGAATTAAGGAAGTTAAAAGCAGGAAGAGAATCTAGCTGTAATGTGGAGAAGCCTGTCATGCATAGCTATTTAAGATATGAATGTCAATAAATGCTCATCTACATTAAGATAAACTTCATTTTGATAGAAGATCTTCCTTCCTTGGGGTATAAAGGGGCAGGGCATAAATGTTGCAGAATCTGAAAAAGATGCAAATTAAGCTATTTTCCTCTTGGCTGCATTAACCTGAATACGCACAACTCCATCATTTCTTTCGTATTGCAGATTACACATTTTTCCACTTGCCTCAATTAACAAAGAACAATTCTGAAAAGAATCAGAGCAAAAAGGTTTTTGGTGTTGCATGCTTCCAGCAAATACCTAGCAAGGTAAATTTTCAAAGTTTGATATCACTGAGGTGGTCATTATATTTTTGATGAATAGTATTGGTGGACATTTTATGCCATGATTGAATTTTGTTCTCTTTCAAAGGAACTCAAAGTTAAATCCCATGATGTAACACGTGCAAGTGTCCAGAAAAGTGTTGTTATTGTTCTTCAAAAAGTAAGGTACTTTAAAGCTTTGTTATACATATAAATATGTGTATTCACGTGTAGGTGTATTTCAGATATATAAAGATATATATGAAGGTCTTCTTCTCTAAGCTGCTTCATTGAGCAGACTCAACGCTCTGACTTTAGCCTCTGATTGTAGTGCATGACGATCATTTATAACTAACTTTAACTGCAATTAATGTTTACTTGCCCGTTTCATTTGTAGTGCATTTCTTTTTAACTAGTTTGTTAGTACTTAATTTACTTTTATGCATTTGAATTGCTCCAGACAGTTTGTTATCTTTACCTACATGTTTTGAGTTAAATATATATAAAATATATATATATATATATATATATATATATATATATATATATATATATATATATATATATATTGATATGTATTTTATTGTATATTGATATAAATTTACATTTATATTTATAACTATATTTATCTATATGAATGAAGTCTAATGCAGAGAGCATTGTGAAAATTTTTTTAATGCTTTTGAGGGAAAGCTATTTTAGTATCACAAATATTTTTATGCATTTTTTTTTTATAATTAATCCGTATGAAATGGATTGTAGAAGCAGTTGGTGAAGCTGTCAGAGCACTTGTCTGCTATGTTGAATGCCCTGCATCCCTTGAATACCTTGCATGTTTCAATTTGTTGCGGCCCTCTAGTTCTCCACTTAGCAATAGACTGTACCTGTAAGAGCAGACCACCTAACCTCACATTGTAATAGCTCAGGTGGATAAATTTTGAGCAAGGTACTCAATGATGCTCGTATGGAGCATGGGATTCAACCTTACGTCTAGATTTTCAAATTATATCATTGTTCAAAATATGAGGAGTTTTTTCTTCATCATTTTCAGCCATTGTTTGGCTTCATACTCACAAAATTGAAACTTGTGACTCAAGCTTACTTCAATGAGAAAGATTTTTCACAAGTTGCCATTCTCAAGGTAACACCTTTACAACTATTAAGGATTTTTTAAACATCCAGCTGCTTTAGGAACGCATCCTGTCTAACCTGCAACCCCAAATCTGTACTAATGGGCAGATTATGTTTCTAACTCTTCCATTTAGGATGTACATCATGTACGAATATTTTGATATCACCATCATCGTTATTTCTATTATGTACTGTTTGTTACACTAAAATTTAGACCAGCAACTGCAAAATAATGTCATTTGCTTTGTAAAAGCTTTCTTTTTACGCAAAAATTAAAGCAGTAGTCATAATTTTTCAAACTTCTATCTGGTCTAAAAATGGTACAATTATTGTTATGGTTATTATTATTTTATTCTTTTACACATCAAAGACAGTTGTGAGCATGGCTGTATGATATCACATACTCTGTAGAAGAAAGACAGTATAAACTTATCCAGAGCTATTGAACATTTGATTATTTAATTCCGATGTTTCTGTTATAATGTATTTCTGTTAATCATTGTAACTTCTGATAAGGCATCTAAAGTTCATATCCAGTTGTGCATTACCTGTCGCTAGTTAGGTGTATGCTTTGAAAATTTAACTAAATTCAATGAAATGAAATTCTAAAAAAATAATTGCTATCATTTAGGACACTTACTTTGCACTCAACAATTCACTGTCAACAAGCAAAATAAAAGCTCAAATATATTTTACTGGTAAGTTAAGACTGCTTCCCAATTCATTCTTTCTGGTTCATAAAGTCTTAAAGTTTTGCATTAATGGCAGCTGCATTTACTAATGGAACATTTTTCTGACCTACTGCAATTATTTCTTAAGATTTAAGGTACTTAAAAGGAATACTTACTTGCAGTGTATTTTGAATGATTTTACCCATAGCCAACAATTCATTATTTCATAATCCTAGGGCTTTCTGTTGGTGACTTGGTTTTGGAACTCAAACAGAAGGTGGGCCTTTAGAATGACTTTGTAATGACCCAGAGTTTTTTATCTAGGTTTAAATCTCTATTTTCTTTCATGCACCTCAATTAATTCAGTCATAAATTCCTTCAGTTACCAAACACCTTGTCATTTATGCGGACATTGTCATGTCCATACCACAAGTGTCACATTCTTTTTGCATTTTTCTGCCAGCCATACACAACTTCTTCCCATTGCATACTATTTTCACCCTCCCTAGCCCTTGCCTTTTTGAGGGATTTTTTCTGTGCAAATCGGTAGAAGTTTGATTATCATCAGCCAGTTGTTCAGTCTATAGAACAACTCATTGTCTATCTGGCTCTGTGTTCTTTGCATGTTAAGGAAGATAGTGTAGACAGTAAAGACAGTCCATGGAAGTTAAGACAAGACACGATTGATAGTCCATAGACAGTTTTGCTTCCCATTCAGTCCTACCTTTTTCTCTCGCTGAATTTATTTGTGGTTATTTTTAGATTTCTGTCACAAGTTTTTTTGCTTGTGAATCTTAAGTAGACAGAAAGCATATCTATCCTCCTCTATTTTGATAAGATATTTAATATCTGATTATCTATTTGCATGCTCAATGGTAAATGTGAAGTCAATAAATGATTTAATTCAAAATGACTTTATTTGCATTCTAGGTTGTGGTATTGGTGAAGCTGCTTCTCCTAGAAAAAAAGGTACAAGGCTTAGCTTTGACTGAAGTAGCAAATGTCCTTGTTCAGTATTTCAACCAAGCTTGAATCACTGTGAATAGAAATATATTTGCCCTAATTAAGTATAGAATTGCACAATGTTTTGCAGTGTAGCTTCATTGTCAAGAAAGCACCATAGAATGGCCAGTTGCTCACCCCTAATTGTACACAACATACCCATTTGCTGCTGGGCAGGAAGATAGATTGCAACCAGAATATGGGACAAGGATGGGTCTGGATTTTTTACATCTATGGATACTGACAAGTATTCTGCTCATCAAATAGATTCCCGGTTTTTCGTCTCAATGTGACGGCATCTTGTGACTCCCATGCTTGGAAATGCAGAGAGCTGGGGACTCTCCTCACACTAAATGCAAGTTAAACTGTTGATGAATTGGAACCACTGACCATAGAATCAATGCACAAGAATCTTACCACTGAGCTGCCGTGGCACCTAACTCAGGACCTCAGTGAAATTGAGATGTGGTCTCATCACTTCACCTATCATTATTTGATCATCAAATTTCCATCAAATCCTTGTAAAGCTCATAAATATGAATAAATTTCACGTGAAAAATTTGTCTTTTGCTCTGCAATACTTGATTTTGCATCTAGGTTGTATTTTGGGGTTCTCCGGTTGGTCATGTGTGTGCAACTATGATGTCACTTTTCTCTCTATATCCAGGTAATTATTGCTCTTATTAGCAAATAGCACCAATGTATATGTATAAGATTTTAGCGTTTTAAAAATATAAAACTGCCTTTTAGACATGCAATTGTAATATATTTATGTTTTCTTTTCAAACACCTTTCTTTTTACAGGACAAACATGGATAGCAGCAATTTTGTAATTGTTGGAGTTTTTACACTGTTCAAACATTCATTATTATTATTATTATTATCAAATCTTTATTCAAGATTTTTGTACAGTCATATCATATCTACGCCTGGAATTACAGAGAGCTATCAACTCTCCTCACTCTAAGTTAAAGTTTTGCTGAGGGAGATTCGAACCACTGACCATTGGATCAGTGTGCAAAAGTCTTACCATTGATAGCTATCCTAACCACCTATCCATGTTTGCACATCCTTTGCAAATTTTCAAGTTCATATCCCATGTCATGTCTCACACATCAAATTTTTAGTGCTGCAGAAGGTCCTCATTTGCATGCCTGGGTCATTTGTTTTCAAACGGAAGACACCAAAATCCCTGAGGCATTAAAATCAGCAGTTCTCTTTTACATAAAAAGTGCAGCCAACATTGCTCAGAATGTCACTCTTTTGCTCTTGCAGATTTCTTTCATAACTGGACATTGGGACACGTTACACAAGGAAAAACCGATCCTCCAACAGTATGCAATTTTTTCAGTTTCTTGACTTCCTCTCAACTCGCAACAAAAATGACCTCTTCCTGGCATTTTTTTATTCTTTTTCTTCGTAACTATAATTTCTTTTTTATCCTTTTAGGATCCAGCAAAGAGTGATCCACATGGACTACCTCTAGAGCTATTTGGGGAGGTACAATAGTCTTTTAAAACTGCACATGTCTCTAAGATTCGATTGCACTTTCTGAAATAATTAATGCAGCTGATATCAATGAAATAGGTGGTCAAAATCCAAAAAGTACAATTGATGAAAAATTGTTTGATTAACAAATGAAGAATGCAAGACGGAAAAGTTCCCTGTTCGATGAAGACCAAGTTTATTGATCTTGGATTTGAAAGATGGCAAGTTGTAAGATTCAGGAAAGCAAGAAGAAGGCAAGACGTTCCATAAGTTGCATGTTCTTGGGATGAATGATAATTTGTGGGGTAGAGTTCATGGATTAGGCAGTGAAACTTGGAAGACTGTGAATGAGTTGAGCTTCTGGTGGTCCTGACACGCCTCAGAGGAACTGGAATAATATCCCTGATCTCCTGAGAACAAAGTCCGTTAAAGTATCTGTAATAGATGGCAAGATCTCCAACTAAACGACGATGGGAAAGAGGTTGGAGCGATTTGGTGAGGTTAGGATTATTGATGAGACGAATGGCTTTGGACTGGACTTTGTCGAGAAGACAGAGTAGACTTCTGAGCGCCACCCCAGAAGTAGGAGCAGTACTCAAACGAAGGACGGATTTGGGACTTGTATATAGATAGAAGGTGAGAAGATGAGAAAAACCCACGGACTCTGGCGAGGAAACCGAGCTTTTGAGATGCATGTTTAGCAAGGGAATGGATGTGAGTTTTTCAAGTGAGATTAGACGAAAGAGGGAGACAAAGTTATGTGAGAGAAGTTGAAGTGTCAAGTTCATCACCATTCATGAGGGCAGGTGGAAAGTTTTGATTACGTTTGCGTGAAATGATAGCGTGCGTCGTTTCCATGTTGTAACTGACAATGTGTTCTTAATTTTTAGGATTACGTGTTGTATCCATATTTATCAATGCAAGAGATGAATGAGGTTAAGCAGTTCAAAGGATTTGTGATTGGAACTTCGAATGTGCTTTTTAAGCACCAATCACACTTGCAGTGGGATGCATTGGTTGACGTCAGTATTTTCATTATCATTACTATCATTATTCACCACTAATTTTCATACTGGTTGCGTCTCACTGGCCGGGTGTGAACAATACTCCAAAAGCATTTCATGTCCTGAAGTTCACATACTTAGTACTCTACAAAGGATCATTATTATTATTATTATTATTATTTTTTTATCTTTTTTGTCTCAGTTTGATACCTCACCTCCCTGCCACTTTGTACTATTTGATTTTGTAGCCAAGGAAACATTTCTCTTTTGCTTCTCCCTTTGAATACACGGGGCTTTGATTTGATGCTTGGATTCGTGTGGTAAATCGAAAAGAGTGGAGTTCCATATCCAATACAAGGGTTGAGTTTCACCTTGTCAGAGAGGTACCATCCTGAGTCACAGCACTGCGAAGTAGGGTGACCAGTTCCTGCCCTAGCTGCATTTTTCTACCAGCCTTTGCTAAGAATTCATGTACTTCCAGGTGGGACAGATAGAGGGCATCACAAATGGAACCAAAAATGAGGCTAGGAGTGGCATCGAACCGGTATTGAGTCTGGAGCTCATGGCATAGTAGATTTTTTCTCTTATACCAAAATCACTCCACGTGGTGTCCTGCAACAGCCTACAATATGATGCCATGGTGTGTCATACCACACCAACCCACAGGGCGTCCAAAGCCAGCTCGGACCCTTGAGTGTTTGTAGGATCGGGCCCCAAGGAGTTGAGTTTGGGGGGGGGTGAATTTCGAAGACACGGTCACGACACCTTCAAGGCATTAAGATATATATTTGCGCTACAAGGGGTTTACAGTTTGGAATTTTTACGGAACATAAACCACACCAGAAAGCCATTTTCTTCCACATCATGCAATTCTGTTCTACATGATTTTTGGTAACGTTACATACCTTTAATGAAGAACCCAGTCAATGACTAATTTTTCCTTTGAATTGTGGAGACCAACTAACTGTGACACGGCAGGCATACAGATAATGAAGTATCGTCCCCTATAGAAGACGTCCCTGGTACTATTCCATGCAAATAGTTTGTTGCGGTTCTCAAATTCATCTTTGCATTCTAGAGAGAAGAATTCTTTAATACTTTTACCGGTAAAATGAGAAGGAAGATGAATGGCTAGCAAGGAATTTTGTCAAGTCATTCAGCATCAGATAATTTCAGAAAACCCTGCTTCATACTCCAAAATTTAACCAACCTCTCTCGAGATTTACTTTTCGTAGAGACCAAACCTTGTTCAATTCCTTTGGGATCTTTTGGGATCTAATTTCTTCTAAACTCTGTAATCGAAATCAATGCAGTAAGCTGGCAGAAGGGGAGATAGAAAGGATGTGATAAGTGAAGAGAGATTTCAATCTAGCTTTCGTTGTCAAGTTTATCATATTTGCACTTCAGCTTGAGAAAAAAGAGGTTTTAATTCCTGATGGTGATACTTCGCGCCGGTTAGCCCTCACCACAGAAGATTTGCGCTTTTCAGAATTCTTGTTATCCTCTGTGGCTGACTATCGGAAAGAATCTGGAATAGGTGAGGCAATAAGAGAGACGTTTGCATTTCTTGTTTGCTTTTTTTAGTTAGATAAATACATGATTAATAGAAGAGAATTTCGTCAGGTTTAGGTCTTAAAAATATTTTGAAGGATTTAGTTGATAATTAATGATCTCTTTTTCTTTCTTACTTTCTCACTCGCGCTTTAGTTTATTTATGCTTCCAGTATTGCGCTTGTTGTTTCATTCACTGTTCATTCATTTATTTATTCATTATTTCATTCATTTTTCATCCATTTATTCATTCACTTCGTCATTCATTATTGCATTCATTTTCCATTCATTTATTCTTTTTCACCTCTGTTATTTTATGTTATTCTAGGTGCGATTTCTGTTTAATTGTTTATTTCACATTTCTTCTAATTTTCATGGAAATAATCGACACATTATAGTTTATCTTTAACTTTCTGAATTTTGGTATCAAACATGAAAGCCGAAACAGAATCTCCTTCTCTAAGTATCTTTTCGTGTGCCACTGTTCAGAGTGTGGAATTTCGTATGGTTGTCGAAATCAAACTATGGCGAAATGCAGCCAAAATGTGGATCCACATATTGGGCTCTTGAAACATGTTAAGGATGTTCGCCAATAGTTGGTCCAAACAAGGGGCCAATCTTTTGCACGAATCACTCACTTCCACGGCTTTCGATCGGCGCCTGAGTATAAATTTAATTGTCTTATTTCGGCCACTGTCCGGCGTTTCTCTCGCGTGGGTACCAAGCGAAAAGATTTTCAACACTGCAAATTCCAGTTTTCACGTTTTGTGCAATTTCGAAGTTTTTTGCATCGAAACATTGGTTGATCTTTTCTGAGTTTCGCCCGTGTTTTCGCTGGTAGCACCGACTTTGATTTTAATCGACGTTTTAGGCTGGGATGGTAGCGATGAATGGATCCGCTTACAATTCAAGTATTATATCTTGTGCCTTTTGGCAAGTACAGCGCCTGAAAAAGGTTTGTATTTGCCTTCAATTTCTGTTCTATTTCCATGTTATTCTGTTTTTCATCTGTTCTTCAAAAGTAGATTTTAGGTCTGCAAAGGTAGACTCCACGAGGTATAATTTTCGGATTCCTTCGGTTTTTAAGGTAACTCAGAACACATTCATAGTCAGTTCAATGCGGAATTTATTCAAAACTGGAAGAGTACCAATTGCTACCATAAATGGTGTCACACCGCACACCCGGGTCTGGATGACATACATCAAGGGTTTGTACCAGTTTTATTATACATCCGAATCCGGACCTGTGAGATTTATGATTTCTCTATCGATCCTTGAATGTCTCTAGGGAATTGATTTAAAAAAAATTTGCAAGCAAAAGTGTCCAGTCTGCATCAGTTTTTCTTTAAAAATGAAGCTTTCTGTTTTATGACTTGAAAATCTTTTTTTCTTCCAAGCCATCCATTTGAAGGTGGACTGACAATTTCAGACGTAAAATTGCGAATCAAAAGGTTCGAAGACTTTCTTGCTTTCGTTTTCGACTCTTTTTGTCAGCTTTTGTGTATTCGGGTCTCTCTTTATCTTGCTATTTGGTTCTCATTTGGTTCTCATTTAGTTCTCATTTGGTTCTCATTTGGTTCTCATTTAGTTCTGTTCAGCACTGCCACATAGCAGATTGCCGTTGGCAACAAGCTCTCCTTGAACGTGGCAAACTAATTCTAAGCTTGTTTCCACCAAACAGAGGCACAACATTTTGACGAGTCAAACAAAACGAGGAATTGACGCTAACAATACGTGTTAATGAGCTTCAAGTAGTTGAAGAGACGAAATACCTCAGTCTGCAAATAGACTGTCGAGGCAGTTTCTACCTGAGTCTCCAGAGCAGTTGGTCTTTTAAAATATGCCAGATCTTTTCTCCCGAAAGAAACGTAGCATACTCTCAAATTCAAATAATAGCATACTCTCAAATGCAAATAATAGCATACTCTCAAATGCAAATAGTAGCATACTCTCAAATACAAATAGTAGCATACTCTCAAATACAAATAATAGCATACTCTCAAATACAAACAATAGCATACTCTCAAATACAAATAATAGCATACTCTCAAATACAAATAATAGCATACTCTCAAATACAAATAATAGCATACTCTCAAATACAAATAATAGCATACTCTCAAATACACATAATAGCAATACTCTCAAATACAAATAATAGCAATACTCTCAAATACAAATGATAGCAATACTCTCAAATACAAGCAATAGCAAACTCTCAAATACAAATAATAGCATACTCTCAAATACAAATGATAGCAATACTCTCAAATACAAGCAATAGCAAACTCTCAAATACAAATAATAGCAATACTCTCAAATACAAATAATAGCAATACTCTCAAATACAAGTAATAGCATTCTCTCAAATACAAATGATAGCAATACTCTCAAATACAAGCAATAGCATACTCTCAAATACAAATAATAGCATACTCTCAAATACAAATAATAGCATACTCTCAAATACAAGCAATAGCATACTCTCAAATACAAATAGTAGCATACTCTCAAATACAAATAGTAGCATACTCTCAAATACAAATAATAGCATACTCTCAAATACAAATAATAGCATACTCTCAAATACAAGCAATAGCATACTCTCAAATACAAGCAATAGCATACTCTCAAATACAAATAATAGCATACTCTCAAATACAAACAATAGCATACTCTCAAATACAAATAATAGCATACTCTCAAATACAAATAATAGCATACTCTCAAATACAAATAATAGCATACTCTCAAATACAAATAATAGCATACTCTCAAATACACATAATAGCAATACTCTCAAATACAAATAATAGCAATACTCTCAAATACAAATGATAGCAATACTCTCAAATACAAGCAATAGCAAACTCTCAAATACAAATAATAGCATACTCTCAAATACAAATAATAGTATACTTCAAATACAAATAATAGCAATACTCTCAAATACAAATAATAGCAATACTCTCAAATACAAATAATAGCATACTCTCAAATACAAATAATAGCATACTCTCAAATACAAATAATAGCATACTCTCAAATACAAATAATAGCATACTCTCAAATACAAACAATAGCATACTCTCAAATACAAATGATAGCAATACTCTCAAATACAAATAATAGCAATACTCTCAAATACAAGTAATAGCATTCTCTCAAATACAAACAATAGCAAACTCTCAAATACAAATAATAGCATACTCTCAAATACAAATAATAGCATACTTCAAATACAAATAATAGCATATTTCAAATCTCCACACAGGTATTGTGGAGGCCCATCTTTGATGGTGCTGTTCTATTTGGGGCTGCGCTGGGTCAACCGAAATTGATCTGTCGCAAAAACTTTAAATACGTGTTGTTAGGATCATAACTAATAGCAGCTTTGATGTGTCAAGCAGACCTCTTCTTGAGGGGCTGGGGTGGAAAACCATAGACAAACTAGTAACTTATGAGTCTATGATCATGGTCTTCAAGTCTTTAAACAAACTGGCTTCGCAATACCTGTTTGAATTGTTTGTGCTAAATTCGAAATCTTCGTGCAGCTTTCAGTCTTCATAACATAAGGATTGACCTCAGGTTACCCAAGAAAAGGTCCAACAACGGCCAGAGATGGTTCTCCTATAGAGGGGCAAAACTGTTGACTAGCCTCTCAGACAAGTCATAGCAGGAATCCTTGCTGTATAATTCTGAGAAAACTGTTCAGAAAAAGGGATTTCTTTAATGTTTTTTGTTTCTTGCATTCAAATAATTTTAATTACTATAAACAGGGCTTTATAGTTCGATTCAATGTAATTTACTGTTCTCATTGTTATCATAGATTGAAATTGATGTTTTAGTCAGAAGGGTCCTTGAATTGAAAACCAGCTCATGCTGAAAAGCAACCCCCCTTAAGATAATTTAATGTGAAAAGAATTCAATGTCTCACATCTATCCCCAGACATGTGCCAACAATTTTACAAACCGTGCAAGTATCTCTAGAAATTCTCCATCATTTGAATTAATCTTCATGTCTGAATTAATCATTGCAATATCTGAATTTCTCCATCCAGTCAAATCAATGCCTTATCGATCTCAGAAGATTCCAGAGAAAAGATAGGTGCTGCTGTCCAGAAAACAAGTCAAGTTGTTGGTATGTTATAAGTCTCTCATATGTTAATCTGTCGTCATGCTTAATCAATGGCCAAAGCTGGTGCAAGCATGTCAAGGGGTGCCTTTTTGTCTTGTCACAAAAATTGCTAGGTTTGGCAGCAATACTCATTATTAAAATGGTCATTCTGCGGTTTTTATTTCCTAAGGTAACAAAAGACTTAAAGCAATTTTAATTTTGAAAAAGGAACTTAGTATAGTGAACAACTGTTTAGTAGAGACACATCCTTTATTCATAGTAGCTATTTTTAGTTTGTCAAGCAAACTTGTATAATTGCATCATTGTGATTATTTTCATTCTACCACATTTACTTTTTTTAGTGAGTTATGTTGAGGAAAGGCCATGGGGGCCTATACAAAGCCCAAACAGAGGAAGAAGGAAGAAAGTGAAAGGCTAAGAGGAGAGAGAGATCAGATCAAGTTTATTGATCTTAGATTTGAAAGATGGCAAGCTGTAAGATACAGGAAAGCAAGAAGGCATGTTCCATAAATTGCATGTTCTGGGGATGAATGATTATTTGTGGGACAAAAACAATAAGAAGCCTTGGACTAACACAGACCTTCCAGCTTACCAGTGACTACCTACATTCAACTCATTTGGGGTGGATTCAATATGCTTTGTTGTATTCTGTATGTATTCTCATGAAACTCATCCTGCCAGTTAACCTCAAAAGAGAATCCTCCAGGGTTGATACTCAGAACTTCTTTTGTTAGGTGGAGCACTGAATTCTGCTAGAAATACATTAAGTTCATGGCGAAATTGGATTACTGGAATCATGGAGGAGATAAATGAGGAAATGAGCAGCAACTCTGTTAATGTTGAACTAGTGAACAGTAATAACAAAGAAGTGGATCTTAATTCAGATGAACTTAACCATGCTATGCTGATAAGAGAAGAGAAAGCAGGGGCTGACTGACTTATCATAGTTTTGACTTTTCAAAATCTCAATGAACAGGATTACACTATAAATTTTTCACAGTAACAGATGCTAATTTATTGAGATGCATTCACCTTACAATTCATAAATCAAATGGTAGCTTATTAAGTTCTTTATGAGGGCTCGTTTACTGCTGATCTTCTATCCACTGGTACCTTGTACCAATTTGGAGACGGTTCACTTAATTTCAACCAGTTAAAGTCATCCACATCATTCCATTTATTTATATCGGTCCGCAATCTGGCTTCCTTAAAATCTTCGGAAATTCTATCATATGACCAATTATATGGTGCAAAACCCACATTTGAGCAGTCTTCTATGATGGCTTTTCCAGTGACGTGTATATTGAAAATAGAGTCTTTGGTTGTGTGAATACGGACTTGTTGACATGCCAGTGAGAAATGGCAACCTTTGCAGTCACTCACAAATGATGCTCTGCTTACAGGCCCACTAAAAATTTTGCATCCATTCAAATTTGTGATATGAAGAGCTGAAGGGCACCCAAAAAGCTTCACTGTACAGTTTTCAAGATTTGATAGTTTGATGTCCTTTTGCCTACACTCATCGCAGTTCATGACCAAAACTGTGTCTGTTTTATTATTAAATCCAAAATCATTCTGATCCATATATGTGGCAATTCTCTTGTCTTCCATCCTCTGTTCATCTCCTTCTGCCAGATCTTTTCCATTTGCTTGACCACTGGAGTTTTTCACAGCCTCTTCATCATTAGCAGTTTTTTCAACATTTTTTGTCCTCGTTTTGAAAGCAAACTTTTTCCGTGGCAGGAGTTCATCACGCTTTTTGTTTACATCATTTGTGAGTTTTTGGAGACATTTTTGTGAGTGCTTTACCTCAAAATCAGGAAGGAACATGACAGAATCTGTCAATGATTTTTGAATTTTCTTCAAATTCAGCATGATCTCATCAAACTTTGCAATTAAATCTGACCTGAAAAATTAACATTGGCTGTTCAGTCTACCCCACTTCACTTTTTAATAGCTCTGCAATGAGATCCCTCCTAGCTATTTGGTTAAAAAGAAATAATCCAATTTCACAAATTGACTCTTTCAATCTAGCAACTTATATCAACTGAGGTTTCCATTATGTATTCAAATGAACCCTTTTTAACACTAAACATGTACTCTTTGTCGTTGAAAGAAGAAATTCCTGTCTTATATCTCTGATCTGATTTTAGAACGACTTCAAGGTTAGAAGAGTCCAGTTGCACCCCCACTTTACATTAGGTTTGGAATTCAGAATTTCAAGCAGGTTTCCACATCAGATTTAGTTTGGTTACCCATCTTGATGCTTCTGGATAGATAGATAAATAGATAGATAGATAGATAGATAGATAGATAGATAGATAGATAGATAGATAGATAGATAGATAGAGAGATAGATAGATAGATAGATAAATAAATAGATAGGTAGATAGATAGATGGCTAAAATGATTGTCGTTCAAATCTTTGTCGCCGCCGTAAGATATCTAAAATGGACATTGCATGAACAATTTTCTAAAATTATAGTATATTTTAGAAAATGTTTCAAAGCGTTGAAAGACTACAACTTTGCGACAAGATTAAACATGGCCACGTCTGTTTATCTCCATTTGATTCGCCACGCCTAAACACTAGCTTGAGTTTTAATTTGTGAACCAAACTGAAAACAAGTTTTTAAACCCAAACTGTTATTCACTTAAAATATTAGTACACACATTATACGTCATTGCACAACATTCAGATATGAAGATATCTTTCTATGCAGGACGTAGGCTACTAACTCACCTTTCTAGGCCATTATTCAGTTTTTCCAACCATTCCGTTGTCTTGTGCATCTCATCATTGAAAGACTTTGCAAACGCTTCAACGTTTTCATTGTGTGACCTTTTAGCGGATGACTTCTTCTGCTTGCGTTGCAACTCTGCAATTCTTGCCTCTTGCCGTTTACGAAAAGCATCTTGCTTCTTTTCAGCGTCGGCGTCCATGTTACTGCAGAGGCAAATGCCATCTGAAAGCGAGGTTGCTTCCTGGGCAACGTACAATTACGCAATAATTTCACTTGTGCGGTTCTAGAGTAGAAGCTGGGGGGAGGAAACTCGATCCAGAACCACACCTCTCGGGGCAGTTTTAAACAAGAAAGAGGATGCATGCGAGTTGAAACCGGGATCAGTTGGATGATGTGCTTTCTTTGAAGAGGGGGCAAAATGTAATCAGTATTTGTTTTAGGGGGAATGGCAGAGCCTTCCCATGCCCACTGCCTGCAGCTACGTGTCTCCTGGGGTATAATAGGGTCTGTATTTTCTGCGCGTCGTAAAAGATGGTTAAGATGGGACAATCAATACCCCATATTTTGACCTCAAATAACCAACTGAAACCCATTGGCGTAGCTACGGGGGGGGGGGGGGGCGAAACCGAAGATTTTCTGACAATGGCGCTTGCCAATATAGGCATACCAATTTTCACGGTAGGTAGATCGGACAAATACATTTTTCCACAAGCAGCTTGAAGCGTGTGGTTGGGGGCAGCTGCCCCCTTGCCCCTTCAGCTGCGCCACTGCTTAAACCATTGATATATCTATACAGGGTAAACCGCGTCAGTACTACAAGTGGTTTTATAAGTAAGGGCTATTTTTGAAGAGTTCATTACCTGTCTGGAGGCTGTTGCACTTTGAACTGCAGTCTCCGGAATATAAAGATTATCTCTGAGTAATGACAGGTGGATTCAGAGGCTAGTAGATCGTTGAAGCTGTGGTGTGCTGTAAGACTGGGAGGTGTCAGTTGGTAACAGGCACCCGTTTGCTGGCAACTGCGTCATCTGGTTGACGAAAACTGGACCAAATGGACCAACTGGAACACAGGAAAGCGTTTTGATTGATGTATCCCAATTACCCTGCGGAGCCTGGAAACAACAAAGAAAAGAGATTTCGCAATGTTGCATCGGGATTAGAAGAAGATCTTGGACAGAAGGTAACGCTTTTAACATTCTCCCTTCTACACGGCATTATTTCAGCGAATATACGTTTCCAGTCTTGCTCTGTGAGTCAAATAGCCTGCAATTTCGAGCAACTTCGGTTTGGGGGGTGGTGTTAAATTCACGTTGGAAGATAGTGACCTTAAAGATAGTGGCCCTTAGGGTATTGTGTAACGTCGAATCAAAAGCACAGCGAGGAAGCTGAATTGTCGCCGTTTCCACAGAACGAAACGCTATTTACCGTTCAAGGTGCAATTAAATCAACAGCGTGCATTATAGTGTTACTGTGTGAATGTCTCCCTTGCAGTGTTGTCTCTTTTCATCTTGAGTCATTAGCCGAACAGGTCAAATTTGTAGACGCGTTCCGAAGGTCATTGCAGTATTGTTTTCATACAATGCCAACTCAATACGAAACTCAAAATGTTAATAATAACAGTTATTAATTTCTAAGGAAACATGACATCCGCACAAAAAGAGAACATGGAAGGATTGAAAGGAAAGTGTCCTGCTTTCGACGAAAAATGTCCGTTCGATGCACCTGCAGCCACGAAATTGAAGGAGCAGGCCAAAAATTGCCCAGCGTTTCAAAAAGGATGCATATTTGAGAAATCTTTTACGATTGAAGAGATGTTCGAGAAATTGTCCCAAATGCCAGCCTTAAAGAATGGCACAGCTCACCAAAAAGCTTTATCGGAAATCCTGATGCTTGTTCACTCAATCTCTGGTGAGTTAAAAGGTAAATTTGGGGAGTGCCCCAAGTTTTCAAGCAAGGAAAGCAGAAGTTTTGAAACTCTTTGTGCAGATGGCAAGCCATTGATGCAAAAACTGGATGACTTGAATTCAGGAGCTGTAGTTACTCAGTCTGTAGTTGAAGTAAGTGAATCATTATTTTATATACCAATAATGAGAATAATAATGATAAACCGTTATTCATACAGGGTAACTCAGTTAGCTACTCCAGGCTAGCTGCTAGCAAGAGAAACTCTGTAGTAAAGAAAATAGAAAGAAATTGAGAGCTACACAAACTCAAGCGCCTACAGTCAATAAGATCCAAAAATGTCTTTATTGAAGTAGCAAAAGGAAGTTGACTTAAAACCCTAGCAATTTTAGAATGAGTAAATCACTGCAAATTTTGTGGCTGTTTTGAGATTTTATGCAAAAAATAGCATCATGATTTACAAAAGTCAGACCATCAATTAGATGTCAGCACCTTGCAAGGAGACTTGGATGCTTTGTTTGCTATTTTCTTTTTTGTGACTTTGAGACCCTGGCAGAATATTGCTAAATGGCAATTCAGTAGCTCATGAAATTATCAAAAATTCAAAAATTTGAACTATTATGTCAGTATCTGATGCCATTCTTTGACATTCTGTAGTTGAAAGACGAACTGGAAAAAGATATTCACGACACAAAGGAGCTGAAAGATGATAAGAGAGGAGAAGAAAAAGCTCCAAATGGTGACAGCAGCATTCATCTTGCAAATGAATTGAAAAAAGGTACAATGAAAGTTCATCGCCAAGCTGAAAGGGTTCATTTTGTGAAAGAGTTCATCAAAGGAAGAGTGGAGATGAAGATTTACCGTGAAGCAGTTGCAGCCCTTTATTACATCTACAAGTAAGGAAAGGTGTCCTGATTCCCTCCTTGCTTCTCTGCTTCTGGCATTATTTCATCTTAGTTAGGGTACCAGGTGCAGTTAAGCATTGATCTGCATCCCCCTCATGTACAAGCTAGCAAGAGGGGCTGCTCCACTTTAAATCTGAATATGCTTCCTGCTAAATCCCCCAGTCAATGTTAAATGTGGAAGCAGTACTGTCGCGTCCCTAGACATGCATCCCAAGTGGTTTGGTTCCATACAACTAAGATAAGCTAAGATATTGATTATCAGAGGAGGGATGTTGGGCCTGCTGGTTTCCTTGGAAGAAGCTCTGTATTCAGAAATGTATTTTCCCATCATAGGGACTGCCAGAAAGCCTTTGATTGCCAGCAACTTATTGTAGTTTATGTAAAAAGAAACAACCAAATTAGTCACAGGAGTCATCACCCAAGTTAAATTTGGCTCAGTTTTAAGGTACTTGCTTACAGATCCTACTACCAGTGGTTTGAACTCAAACTCAAGTTTCACTTCAATCGAGAGGATTTGCTGTAATTCTGGGCATAGGAATCACAACGTGTGGCTTCTTTGAGAGGAAGGACCCAGGCAATATGTGATGAGCAAAGCCTTCCATAATCTTATAATCTACCCATAAAATCATGAGGCGTGGTTACATCGAGAGAGAGAGAGAGAGAGAGAGAGAGAGAGAGAGAGAGAGAGAGAGAGAGAGAGAGAGAGAGAGAGAGAGAGAGAGAGAGAGAGAGAGAGAGAGAGAGAGAGAGAGAGAGAGAGAGCCAGGGAACTGCTTGATAAGCATAGCTTTTTGGTTTCCTAACAACTACTTTAGGATTCTAGGCAGAAAGCATAAAACGTTTTAGCATAAAATTGTATTATTGTCTCAATTCTTCTAGCATTTTCCCTGACAATTATTTTTGGTCACCTGTTTGGATGAACCCTCTAAACATGCATCTTGCGCAGTGGCAGCCTTAAGGGGGCAGGGGGCACAGCCCCACCTCTAAGAGCAGAATTGAAAGGATGTTTTGTTTCAATAAAAGGATTTTCAAGGAAGGACCCACAGGTAATTTTGGCCCTAGGCCCTGCAGTCCCTAAAACCGCCACTGATATTGTGTAGTCAGGCCAGAGGGGATTCTCTATTTTATAGCAGGACCCCCTCCTGTTGCCTGGGCTGTTTGGATTGGCACTGGGAATGTACTTCATGTGCAACTCCAGTGGCCAGGTTTATAACTGAATTATAATTGATTTTATAATTGAATTACAGATCATTATTTCTGTTTGCCTGATAGAGCTTTGGAAGAGGTATCCAACAGCAATGCCAACCATCCATTGTTCAAAAGCATACACTTTCCGAGGGAATTGTCAAGAGTCGAATCGTTAAAAGAAGACTTGCAGTTTTACTATGGGGATGACTGGGAAGACGAAATAAGCATTTCAGATGCAGCAAAAATATATTGTGACCATATTTATAAAATTGGAAAGACAGACCCAACCCTTCTTATTTCACACCATTACACCAGGTAACAAATCTTTCAAGAACTTTTGATGGTATTTCGGTTTTAGTTTGCTGTATCCAAAAATGGAGCCATTTTGAAGTGGCTTAAGTGTGGGGACTCATAAGGCTGGGGTTTGTGGGCTCAAATCCTGCACTGTTTTGTTGTAGTGGTGTGGCCGAGTGGTTAAGGCGCCGTGTTTTGAATCTCGTGAGGTCTACTCCCGTGGGTTCCAATCCCGTTGTTGGAACCACCAACCACAGGCCAACAATCAACTCAGCTGTCCATCCTTCCGAGGTCGGTGAATGAGTACTCAGAAGTAACTCTGATAACAGTTATCTAAAGTTGAAGTGTTTCATCCAGTATAAAGATTCATCTTTTTTTTGCAAAAACTACATTATCATGAGGGCAGTGGGAAGCTATCTCATAAAAACCTTCATTGATAGAAAAACTAGCAGCCCTGTCTCTGGTTTCTGCTATGCTCGAAATTGAGTAAGAATGCCCCTATGCAAGTGCAAAAGTTTTTTTCAGTGATAAAAAAGTTATCCTCTATTGCTTCCCTTGTCAACTGCTGGTTTGCAGTGAGAACTGACTTATTGCTGAAAGAGCTTCTCCACACAATCTACCCTAATTTGCTCTTCCCGGGGGGGGGGGGGGGTTGGGGGGACACATCGAAATGTCCTTATTTTGATCTTTAGTTTAACCAGTGAAACAAATTGCCTTTCCTATCCCTCAAGCGTTTGTATCTGATGCTTGTGCCAAAGGCACAATATCATTTAATAGACTAGATTGGTAGAATTTGAGCCCTATGGAAAGTAGTTGCATTACTCTCTGCATGAAAAGAATACAATTTGTCTACCATCGCTCATCATTATAAGATTTTTACTATTAGTGGGGACTGTAGCCACCATTAGAGGTGGAGAGAATTGCATCACTTAGTTTTTGTCACACTCCAACCGCTGACAGCAAACACCCAATTAGCTGACTAACTAATTAACTAACTAATTAGCTACCTAAGTAGCTAATTAACTAAATAAATGGGTAACTAAAAAGTTAATTTTATAGATCACTGGGTAACCAACGAACCAGCTAGATAACTAACTGAATGAATAACTATTCAAATATTTCATTCGTTAAATTACTAGGTAACTAATTAAGCCTACTGTCGTCATTTCTTCTGACTAAGGTGGTAGACAGGCTGCTTTAATATGATCCCAAAGGACTTAATGTTTTTATTTTCCGTTTATCTCCCATATGATTTCATCTCAACACCGCCACGAGTCTTTTACGGTATTGCAATGCTTCGTTCGCTTGGGGAGAGCAGATCTCTTCTGTTTTCCTTATACATGCTAACTTTGTCTTTTTGCATCTTGAAGGTACTTAGGAGATCTCTCTGGAGGCCAGATATTGAAGAAAATGGCGGTGAAAGCATATCAGCTTCCAGCAGATGGAGATGGTGTGCGGTTTTACGAATTTAAGAATATTCCAGACCCAGTTGAATTCAAAAATGCGTATCGCAGTAGGCTTGATGGGCTTCAGGTCGATCAAGAAACGGCGGAAAAGTTAGTGAGAGAGGCCCAGGTGTCATTCTCCTTGAATATTGATCTGTTCAAGGAACTGGATCGACTTGCCGGCTTTGAGGAGGAGATTGTCCATGACGAAGTAGAAACAGTGCCAAATACAGCATCACAAGGAAGTGATATCAAGCACCAATCAGGTGGCAGAAATGCACAACATGTGACCAACGAGAGTGGTGTTGATTGGTTGAAGGCAGTGGCTGCTATTATCGTTACGGTCGCAGTCTTGATCGGGTTGGTTGTGAACATGATGGGGAAGCGAGAATAGAATTATTAACCATTCCATGAATTACGCTTGCTTCAATGACACCGAGAAATTGTTTGATTGAAAATCTAATATATAACACATAATCGACAGAGCTATACGATTCTAAGTTGATCACAAATTTTTAATAATAAAGACAATTGATTCTAAGTGTTACCTTGAGAGTGACCGGTAATTCATAATTTCTCAAAGAGTAATCTCGTTGGACTTTGCATCAATTCGTTTCCATTACGGCTCATTCTCAAGAACACGCTAGACAAGATTAGATGGACTTCCGCGGTTTTGTTTGTAGAAAATTGACTTGATGGAGATCGGACCATCAATATTTTGGGAAACCGTTAATTGCAATCATTTTCAGATACTTAATTAATTCTCGTTGTTGATCCTATCTGCAGAATTATGCAGATTAAAATTTATTGCTTGGTAATTCGCGGAAACTTTCCGTTATGGCAGATTATTCTCGGACCAACAACTTTACCGCACTCAGCCAGTTGACTTTCGTTTTTAAATGGCTTGCTTGTTGACGTCACATATGAATGTGTTCATGTCATGCTGGCATGCTTGTTTTTAGTTCTCAACCCCCGAACTCAAAATTAAATCCGGCATTTTCAGCAATTTGCAAATTGAATTTAGTAAGTTCACTTCAGACACAATTTTGCAAGTGGCCAGATTACCCGAAAGATTTGAAAATTCATATTTTGTTGTCCTTTTGATGTACTCAAAGTTTTGTTAGCTTACACGTTTTTTTTTAAATCTGACATGACATAGCAAGAACGTAACTGCATTTTTTCATAGTTTTTCTGTCATTTAAAGGTAGATTTTAAGACCTTGGGAAACTATACTTATAGGGTAGTATCTTGGCTCTTTCGTATGATGTGATTCCGTGTCAAGATTGCTATGATTCATCAACCATAAGGTAGCTTTATAGGACACAGAAGCCATGCTTATCGAGCAGTACCCTGGATCTTTCTCATAACGTGACGTCACATCAAGATTTCTATGGCTCATGAATCATAAGGTAGGTTATAGGACACTGCAAAGCTAAGCTTATCATATAGTGTACTAGCCTTTCCTCCAAATGTGACGTCATATCAAGATTGTCATAATTCATGAATCGTAAGGTAGACTTTTAGGGCCCTGAGAAGCTGTGCTTATCGAGCAGTTTAATGATGCTGTCTCATAATGGGAAGTCGTTGAAAGATTCGTGTAGTTTGTGAATAATAAGACAGATTTTAGGCCGATGCAAAGCTGCGTTTATCGAAAAGTGTCCTGGTTAATGCTATTGATGTGATCACACCTAGGAGCTCCTACCATAGCAGTAGATAGAGTTTACGACTCCTCACTTTGAGAGCAAATGTCAAACTGGCGTGAGAAACCCCTTGATAACCACTGTGATAGCTAGGGCTTTCAATTGGATGTGATCACGAGCCGTACATGAGAATTTTGGAAGGCGTACCTGGTGTTATTCATTTAGAATGATATCCTCTCAATTAAATCCATCGGGAATGTCGAAAACATTAAAATGCGAATCAGAAGCTCAATATACGAAGTTAATGCTGAAATGAAAGCGATCATAGAGGGATTAACTCTTTAGATACTTTAACTAATCATCAAGGATCATCAAATCCCTTTTCGATGTGTTTCAACAGGCGCAGGGATGAAAGTTGTCTGGTATCATAATATCGTTTATACCGTGACATCATTCCAAGCCTCTGCTAGTGATGAAATGCGTTCTTGGTAAATGCAAGGTCGAATCTGGGAATATGGAGATCTCTAGCATTCTTTACGTAATGATTTTGATATGCAACTGTGTTCAACTTTGTCGTTGAAACTGTGTTCCAGTCTGCTCATTGAATTGTGCAATAAAGACCGACTTTGTGCTGATAAAGTACATCTTCGAAATACGTTATGAAGGCCGTTTGAAAGATTCATGATTTCCAGAGCCCCCACCCAGCCTATTTCATTGGAATTAAATCAAGGTAGGCAACCTCGCCACCGAGCAATAAGCGACATCCCGATCTCCCTCTCCTCTTAGCCTTTCGCTTTCTTCTTTCTTCCATTGTTGGAGCTTTGTATAAGTCGCTATGGCCTCTTCTTTTCTAAAAAAACATGAGTACATAGAAGCATTCCAGAACAAAAGACGTATAAACAGTTGGTACGTTTCAAATGAAAATTTGAGCATCAGAACTGGACTGGGGAAATGGCCTATGATGGGGATGAGGTCATGTGGTTGGGGCGTGTCTTTTTTTTTCTTTTTTTTTAGTGGGTTATGTTGAGGAAAGGCCATGGTGGCCTATACAAAGCCCCAACAAAGGAAGAAAGAAGAAAGCGAGCAGCTAAGAGGATAGAGAGATAAGATCAAGTTTATTGATCTTAGATTTGAAACATGGCAAGTTGTAGGATTCAGGAAAGCAAGAAGAAGGCAAGACGTTCCATAAGTTGCATGTTCTTGGGATGAATGATGATTTGTGAGATAGAGTTCGTGGATTAGGCAGTGAAACTTGGAAAGGGTGTGAATGAGTTGAGCTTCTGGTGGTCCTGACACGCCTCAGAGGAGCTGGAATAATATCCCTGATCTCCTGAGAACAATGTCAGTTAAAGTATCTGTAATAGATGGAAAGATCTCCAACTAAACGACGATGGGAAAGAGGTTGGAGCGATTTGGTGAGGTTAGCATTATTGATGAGACGAATGGCTTTGGACTGGACTTTGTCGAGAAGACAGAGAGTGGATTTTGGAGCACCACCCCAGACGTGGGAGCAGTACTCTAAAGAAGGACGGATTTGGGACTTGTATATAGATAGAAGGTGAGAAGATGAGAAAAACCAACGGGCTCTGGCGAGGAAACCGAGCTTTTGAGATGCATGTTTAGCAAGGGAATGGATGTGAGTTTTCCAAATGAGATTAGATGAAAGAGAAAGACCAAGTTGTGTGAAAGAAGCTGAAGTGTCCAGTTCATCACCATTCATGAAGACAGCTGGAAAGTTTTGATTACGTTTGCGTGAAATGACAGCCTGTTTCGTCTTGCTTTGGTTGAACGAAACTAGGTTGTCTTTAACCCACTTCTCAATAACTGTCAGATCATTGGAGAGAAGCGAGACTGAAATGTTTCTGTGGAGTTGGATATCGGTGGAAGCATGGTCATTTGGATTGAGTGAAAATGAAGAACTTAGGAAGGTATCATCAGCAAAGGAGAAAATGCTAGAAGATGTGGAGGTAAACAGGTCATTGATGAAGAGGATGAAGAGTACAGGGGAGATGACAGAGCCCTGGGGTACACCAGCATTGATAGAGTGCAGATTAGAGAGGAAGCCGTCCACTCTGACGGCAATTGACCTATCAGAGAGGCAACTACCAATCCAATTAATGAGAATGTGATTGAGACCAAGCATCGGTAGTTTAGCGAGAAGACCCTTGTGCCAAACGCGATCAAAGGCCTTGGAGATATCGAGAGAGATCACTCTGCTCTCACCACTGGATTCTAGAGCAGAGGACCAGACATGGACAGCATAAGCAAGAAGATCACCAGTAGACCTGGCTTTTCGAAAACCATACTGGTGATCAGAGAGAAGATTGTTTGTTTCAAGGAAGGTAAGAAGTTGTTTAGTGATGATGGTCTCTATAGTTTTAGAGATGAGAGAAGTGATTGCAATGGGACGATCGTTGAGTGGATTAGACTTGTCGCCTTTTTTGGGATAGGAAAGACGTGGGCTTGTTTCCATGAGGTGGGAAATGTGCCAAGAGTGTAGGAAACCTGAAATAGTTTGTTAAGAATAGGGGCAAGTTCAGGAGCACAGGTTTTGAGAACTATTGCTGGAATACCATCGGGGCCTTTGGATTTGGAGGTGTCAAGCTGGAGAAGGATTTGGCGAACTTTTCGTCTGCAGAATGCCACCGGAGTTCATCATCAGATGCACTCCCTATTGGTCACCATAAGGAGGAATAATTTGTGGTCCGCCGAAAGAAATATGGGGAAGGAATGCGGAGACAGACGTGAAGCAAAGAGGTCTGTCCTGGAAGTGGCACTCCAGACAGCAGAATAAAGGGCTAAGGAGAGATCCCAGCAACAGCGTCAAGCGCCAGTTGGCTCAGAGGGGAATAAGTGAGTGAATGAATGAGTGAGTGAATGAATGAGTGAGTGAATGAATGAGTGAGTGAATGAATGAGTGAGTGAGTGAGTGAGATATCTGAGGCAATTTCCTAGAAGGCTGGCCAGTAAAGTTGCTGATGGAGCACCAAGGTTTCCTGTGACTCTGCAATGCAATTCAAATGTAAAACTTTTCATTTTTGAGCATTCTGATTCGAAACAATTATTATTAAGTTAAGAAGTGACTTTGGTCCCTTGTGGCCTAAGAAGTGAACTGGCATTCATTACCTGTCTTATAATGAGAATAGTAACTGATGCATTTAATTGTATTTTTCTTTATCTTGCTTATTTTCTTTTAGTGCTGAAGACATCTTTGATGATGCAAGAACTTAATCTGCCTTGATGAAAATGCATGGGAGTCTTTCTTTGCATGATTCGACCTCCGTCTCGTAGGCTTATTCCCACGGTGTTATTTACAGCACTTCTTCCTTTGCTTCGAATGCACTCAGATCTATCTGCACACGAATGACAACTTTTTCAAAAGGAGAATGATAAACAATTTCATCTGCTCAATATCATTGCTTAGACTGTTTTAGCGCTGATAATTGCACAGCTTTCAATCAGAAAGGTCAACAATCCTTCCCTCGCCGTGTGGGTACCAATAAAGCGGCATCCATCCCAATGCTTTCGTCTTTGAGCCTCGCAGCTGTGCATTCACAGTGTGCACTGCAGTTTGGGGCTGGGAAACTGACGGCAAGATGTGTTCAATACCTGTATGCTGTCCCAATGCGTTGGATGGCATCTAATGTTTCTGAAACTTTCGGCATTTAAATACTGCATGAGAAGCTATAAGATTAGATAAATTTATTCAATTTTTATACAAAGTTAACTGCGTATATCTGACAACTTGTTAGGCAGGTTACTGTTGCCTCTAGAGCCCTTCTCTCTCTTAACTGCGCAGCAGGCTTGCTGCGAGGGAGGAAACATTGAAGCGATTAGCACCTTATATCCCTGTGATGTATTGAAAACATTCAGACGCTAATGCCGAAGAGAAGACATTGATGGTCTGATGTATGATTCAGAAAGTTTAGAATTTGTCCTTATTTTTACGCCGTTATTGATCTAAAATCTACAGGTGGGTGAGTGTTGTTGGTCGTATATGACAACTGTTAGCTGCTGTTTTAATCAAGTAATGTTTCGGTGGCATGTCCTGTTTCACAAGCAGGCCTAATATCGTCTCGAAATAGCTTTGATCGGATGCGCGTTTTATTTTAAATACGTTCTGAGATGTAATCAAACACCGTGAAATTTCCCCTCTCGTGCTGAATGATGCTTTTACTCTAAACTATCATCTAGTGGCGAAAGTGGAAAACCCGCCTTTATAACTAAGGAAGTTCTTAGGGCCTACGATCTTGCATTTCAATTGTGTTTTGTACCCCCTCAACCATGCCAATGAAGATGTACGATGCCAATGAAGATACCATGTTATTAAAATTTGCTTTTGTGGTTACTTAATAATGACCTTAACGTTCTTGAAACGCTTGTCACCATTTGCTACTGTAATTAGCAGGAATTTCATTCGGGTTGGTTGAGTAAATATTTATTTTATAAGATTGTGCTTCTGCAAGGTAATACGACCTATTTTGCAAAATCGCCTTAAAAAATGCAAATTACTCTATTTTTGTGAATTCCACAAGTCTCTACTAGGTGATGTAAGAATTTAGGATGGAAACAATGTTGGAAGTATATAATATTGGCTGCAAAACATACATACACATATAGCCTAAACATAGACTTAGATATTGTAAGCACTATTGTGCGTGCTCAGTAAACTTGAGAAGGAATGTCAAACTCAATATTACAAGGAGACCATAATTTGCATTGCTATGCTACATCTGAAATTTTTAAGGTAATTTTTAGCGTTCCTGATCATAGGGAAATGAAAGATATCTAAGTGATCATTTGGGCTGGATGAAGTGAATGAAAGAAGGATGGGTGGCAGGTCGCATCTGATCTGGGATCCAAAGCAGCATTAAAAGAAAATATTTTCATTCTTAAACTCAGTATCAATTCAAACTTAAACTTAATTTCTGGTCTTCCCAATGCGCAAGCCTGATCTAAAAAAATTCTAAGTTTGTGCCTTAACATATTTATTTTCAAGTATAGCAGATGCTATGTGCAAAGCTTGAAGTCATTTCTTTGAAAGGAGATCTTTATTAGGTGGTCTTCTGTTGCCATGAACTCTAAGGGTCATGAGGTCACATTCTTAGCCATTAACATATGAGACCACCATTCAAAAATTGTTTGATCAGCTAGACTAGTGAGTTTTGAAACAAATACATATTGGAAGCCTTAGGACATAATTGGAACTGGTTTTTCAAACTTAAGGTGTAAGCCTAGCTCATTGGTAAGCTGCTTGCTCATTGGCCCTTTGGTCCTTGGCTTGGTCCCACCTTAAGCTTCACTTAGAACAGTGCTTCTCAAATAGCAGGGTACGTCCCCCCAGGGGGCAAGATGCTCTGTCAAGGGGGACGTGTTTGTCCTCAGGGAAAATGTTTTTTTATTCTGTTTGTTTTGATGCAGTCGATAAAGCTATTCTTTGCTGTAAGTTGCTCCAAATTTCTTTCTTTCTTTCTTCTCTTATACGTTAGTAAGGATACAGTGTTATGCAGAGGTGTACTTATAACAGTTTTATAGACGAATGATATTATTCATAGTTGCGTGTGGGGCGGGAGATGTTTTCTTCTTCGTAGGGGGGGGGCATGACAGAAAATAATTGAGAAGCATTGACTTAGAATGAGGAAGGTCACTAGATTTCTGTAATTCCAGGCTTAGGAATGATATGGTATGATTACGTTAAGAAAAGACTAGGACACTGCCGAATGAACGCAGCCTCTCACTTACCTAAAATATATATTTTGGATGAGGTTGGAAAGAGGAGCAAAAATTCTTGACTTCTTTGTCATTCATAGTACACCTGCAATTGATTCAAATGTTGCTTGTGAAACACTGGCATTAGAAAAATGTTCTTATTGGGGTTTTTTGGACCAATATGCCAAATGCCACTTGGCGTGCAATAGATTGTACTGTGACTTTGAAATTTATCAAACTAAATCTGATGAAAAGGTGCTGACTGTGAAAGAGCATTTGACGCAAGGTTGAGGTCATTTATTGAAGTCAGCCATTTTTGATTGTAATAATTGCTTTATTGGATGTTTGACTCATGCAAGGAGAAACAATAGAAGCTATCTGTTTTTGATGAATTTCAAGTATGTTTCACCTTTTCACACAAATTTCAAACAGCATGTACTTTTTCTTCATATCCGAGACTACAAGTTTTGAAAAAGCACAAATGTGTACTTCTTCATGAAAATTTTGCGGGCTTTGTCTGTTTTTGGCAAAGGGCCAGATCTTATTCGTTGAAAAAATTCAACCAATAGTTTTATCTGTTGGAAAGCTTCTTATGGGTAATGAATTGAAATAATCGATGATAGGATATCAGTAATAAGTGGATTAGCAAGAAATGAATAATTAATGGGTGCAGATAACAGACAAAAGCGCAATATTGTTTTTCATGGGAGAATCGCAATTCTTTTATGATTAAAATAAATCTCCATAGTCAGAAAGTATTAAATTTCATGGGCTTTATTCCACGCAGAGCTAAGCCAATGAGAACCAACGGATGGAGACAACATTTGGTATTGGATCTGCTTCCATAACCACTGTTAGAAAAGGTGAGAATTTTCTTATAGGAATGCTTAGTTTAGTCAGCAAAAGCATAACTGCATTGCATACTCAATTTCGAGTGTAGCAGAAACCAGAGACAGGGCTCTGAGTTTTTTCTAGGGAAGTGGAATTCATGATGTGGTTTCCCGTTGCCTTCCTCACCAATGTCATTTTAAAAGTGACACATGGATGAATCAAACTGATGACCCCTGTGTTGTGAGTCCGCATGCTTAACCACTACGCCACCGCACCACTCGCAAAAGCATACAAATATGTTATGTGTTGCTGTATACTGATTCCTCAATCGCAACTTGTTGGTCTCAAGAGCAGCTTGCAACTTTAGCACTGCTAAACACAGTACACTTTATTTGCAGTATTGCAGTCTAACGGCTCATTGAACACACTGTCAAAGTGTCAACTTGGAAGCTGTTTTCCAATCAACACGTGACTAGAAGAAAATCCAAAGCTTTTTCCATCCATACCTGATATTCTACCGGGATACCATTTTCTGTAGTCTGGTCATGCCAACTTTACAATGCAATGAATGCATAAGCTAACTGGCAAGCTCCTTCTTTCCTCAGGTGGTTTCAAAAATGTCTCTATGCCTGATATGAAAAGAGAGCAGGAAATCTGCATGAGTGGCTCATCAAACAACAATGTTTGCACATGCTCATACACTGGCAATTTAGAAAAGGAGTATTTTGGTGCCAGCAACACCAGTGATAAAGGAAGCCCCAACAACAGCTACAAAAGTGCTACTATGGCTACAAGCAATGGAAAGTCAAATACTATGGTATGTGATGTGAATTGCTGTTGGCCATGTTTCTTCTTGCTATTTTTATGGCAATTGTTATCATCCAAGTGACATTTCCTGTTTTTAACGTTTTCATTTGCACCTATACTGGCAGTTTAGGAAAGGAATATTTTGGCTCCATGAAAAGATACTCAACAGAAAAGCAATAGTAACATAGAAGTAAGGTAGCAGTGGTCCTGTTAGTTTTATGGACCACCTTCTCTTCTTTTTTAGCCCAACAGAAGACATGCTAGAACAATGTCAAATGTTTCCAACAAATCATCCAGGTCAAGAAGTATGTCCCATGGAAGCGGGAGTGATGTTAGCGAAGAAGTAGGTTATTTTTGGTACAGGTGACTAATTTTACTATAAGACATCAACAGCATCTGCTGTCCTGAATCTTTGTAAAATAACTAGAAATTTTACTTATTTACTTATTATTTACTTGCATACTTTTCCCTGTAGATGAATTTTGTCAGTTTTACCTCTTTCCTTATTCTAATTATTTTCACTCCTTTTTGCCATCTTGCTCACTTTTAAGTATCCTCCTTTGCAAAACCGACTCTCTTAATCTCCATTTCCACCTGTCTGTATTCAAAATGATGTTTAAATATTGTCTTAAGTCTTTAGTGACAGTGATGAAACACCTGAAATTTGTGCACAACCTTACTGTTTTAATCAGGCTCTGTATTAATGTTTTCTATCATTTTCTTTAGAAGGAGATAACTTTGTTTGTTCAGCCTGTCTCCAAAAAGTTGCTATGTATGCTTTGTGGCAATGTCTTCAAAGATCCAATAATTGTTTCATGTGGGGTAAGAAAAGTTATATTCATTGAACCCAACAAATATTGATTAAAGCACTTTGTTGATAATGAAAAATGCATCAAATGGATCAGATCAGAGAGTATGACAGAGTGCTTTCAATGTCTTTACTATCAAAGGCAGGGCTATTTCTATCAGATCTAGGCAACTGGAGACCATTATCAAAAAGTATTGTAAAGCAAAGATATTGGTGTTAGTTTACAGCAGGATTGCGGTATTAAGGCATGGGCCTGTTACCTCTAACAATGAGTCCTAGCACTGATAATCATTTTTGCAGCTTCTAGACTTCCAGAATTTCCCAAAAATTGTGTCAGCAGAGAAAGTAAAAGACATCTCTTTATGTCATGATATTCCCTGAGGTGTCAAAGGCATCAGAGGTATGGAGAAGAAAAGAACAATCCCTTGAACTTAAGAAATTTAGAAAAAGTTTTCCCAAGCTTAACATTATCTAGATTAGAGGATGTGAAACCATCATATCATGATTCCAGGGAGGTATAGAAGTGTCTGACAAAAAACTGTCATAATGGTCAGGTAAATTAAATCTGTAAGGTAAATCTCTCAGGGGATTAGAGATATTATTCCTGTTCCTCTGAGGCATTTCAGGACCATCAGAAGCTTGACTCATTCACACCCTTTCTAAATTTCACTGCCTACTCTACAAACTTTATCCCACAAATCATCATTCATTCCAAGAACGTGCAGTTTATGGAAAAGTCTTGGATTTTTCTTGGTTTCCTTTCCACCTTTCAAATCTCAGATCAATAAACTAGATATGATCTCCCTCTCCTCTTTGCCTCTTGCTTTCTTCTTTCTTCCTTTGTTGGGGCTTTATATAGGCCTTCTTGGCTGTTCCCCAGCTTAATTCGCTAAAAAAGGTAGACAGGTAGCGGAAGGTAACAGTATTTTTTCTGTGCAGGTAGTATCTGTGTTTCTGTGTAGTTTTTATCAACCTAAATATAAATTTTGCTTTGTTTCATCTTTACCCAGCATACGTTTTGCAGATCCTGTGTTACTTTGGTCAGTAACGGTAAGTCATTGTCTTGCCCATGTTTTTTAATATGGCAAAATTCATTTGTAGGTAGTGCTGTAATATTACACGAGAAAATGTTTAAATCTTTCAGCAGTTTGATGTTTACTTTTGTCTTGTTTTGATGTTTTTTCTGCAATTTTCTTTCTAGAATCATGCCCTGTTGATGGCTCAAAGTTGACAGCAGTTGTATCAAATTTGGCTGTAGGTTGACTTCATTAATTATTTTCAGTTTTCTTCATTTACAGGCGGTTTCTTGAAAGAGGGATGGCCAGATATCTTTACTGCTGTTTGAGACATGCAAAGAATAGACTAATAAATATAGTTTGACATGGCAAAAAGCCAAAATGAAACTATAATGCATTTAATTACCAAATTTCGGAGTATTAATTGTCCGATGATGGTTGAAAGAGGCTATGAAGCGTACTAGGGGGTGAGCGATTAATATAAGTGGTTAGAAACCTGTTTGCAGCAATCGTTGCCCATCACCCTTTACAAGGCTGAAGAAAGTGAAAGAAAGATTCAACTTTTTCTCTAAGCGATGCTTTCTATACATCACTGCATTACGTCAGCGCAATGCTGCTATGATATGACATCCTTTGATAACGCACACAATTATGCCCACCGCTTGAAGAAACTTGACATAATGCATAACTGTGTTTTGATGGTTCAGTTGGGAAGTATATCTTTCTGAAGCGGAGCTTGTTCAAAGCACGGAATTAAACTTTGTTTTCTCTGTTCTGAGACTGGTGTTGTTTGCAGTTTGCATTCTCGTCATACCTATATCCTCGTCTGTGTCCTTTCATTTTTTATTTATAAGATTGTTTGCAAAATTGTTTGTAAGGATTTCTCGTTTCCATGCAATTCCTGACACCTGCTTGAGGTCGAAGCTGTATTTATAACTCTTTGCTTCAAAGAGCTGAGAACTTCGAAATTCTTCAGGGAAAGACATTTGCTATTTCATAACCATAATTTCATCCGTTTTAAACGAGACTGTCCGGTTCTTTATAACTTTTCTAATGCCCCTTTTTGCATTGATTGGAAATGCCGGCCTTTGAATTTTTTAGTAAATTGCGTCTGATTTGTAAATAAATTTTCTGTTTATGTTACGAAAATCTCCACCATATAGTTAGCTTAAGTTCCCTTAGCATGCCTGCTTCTTTAGCATTACTTGCATTATAAGTTTCAAGCAGGAAAATCGATTCGGTATAGCAACCAAGCGAAAATGCTAAGAGTTCAACATTGCAGGGAGAAACTGAAACGAAATTGCTTCACTCTGTTTATCTTTTCAGAATGTTAAACGCCCAATAATGACCGAAATAAAACTATGCAATTCATATACCCTGATGGGATAAAAAAACTTTCGTATCAGGATATAAATTCCATCCCATTTTCACCCTTTCCTCGTCAGCATGGAGTTCTCTGAATTAGTTTTTATTACGAAGGAGCGAAAATCTGTTCGTTTTTCACCCATCGTAGATTTTGTGATCCGTGTATTGTAGTTGAATAATTGAGCTCTCCAATGCCAAGCTGATCTTGTTTCCTGTCGATAATTGATGAATTTCAATTCGCCACTGGTTTCATATTTGACGGGCTGTTTGATATCACATCCTCTGGTGTTTTATGGTCTGATAAGTGTCAAACCGAAAAACTCATGTCTTCGTCCTTCGTTTTCAGAATCATTGACCATATTTTTTTCATAATATATTTTTTCATCTTGTTGTCCAACAATGGCAGGTCGACGAGCAAATTCATGAGTTATATATTCACTGTAAATATGGATGCCGGGCGAGTTCTACTGGTGTGCCAGGAGAGTATGAATGTAACCCAGATGGTGAGTTGCAATATCTCTCACTTTTTCTGGTTTTTCATTTGATAGGGCATAATTCATAAGTACCACCGAACGAAAAACTCAAGACAACGTGAATTCAGACTTTCAATTAAGTAAGGATCTTACAACCTGCCATCTTTCAAATCTAAGATCAATAAACTTGATCTGATCTCCTTCAACTCTTAGCCTTTCGCTTTCTTCTTTCTTCCTTTGTTGGGGTTTTGTATAGGCCGCTATGTCCTTTCCTCAGCATAACCCACTAAAAAAAAGATCCAGTTTAATATAATTTCATGTAGTTTTTTGTTTATCTAGCTACCGTTTGTTTATGCAGATTTGAGATAGATCCTTGATTGGTAGCAGCAAGTTCTTGCTGAGCAAGTTTAACCTCTATGAATTGATTTTATTATTACTATGATAATTATTATTATCATTAGGTGCCCATATTACGTATTATGTAGAGGGAGTAAAACGTTGCCTAATCCAGAGTTATTAGACTATTAACTATCTCATTCTCCTTTCTATTATCTTATATTCCTTTTAACCATTTTTCGCTATTAATTTTCTTAATCGCTGTTTCGAAGCAGATAGCCAGTTGTACACTACCTGTTACTAGAGATGTGTATAATTGTAGATTTTAACTATGCTTAATGAATTGAAATTTAAAAAATATATTACTATGCGAAGCTATGGTTATCGGACAGTAACCTTGTCCTTTCTCTCAATATGACAACAATTCGTTTGCGCGCGAAGGCACATTGCAAGACGCCGAGAAACAATGCTTATCAAGCAGTGTCATTGCGTTTTCTGTCGATGTCATTACATCCAATGGGTCATGCGATTTGGTGTTACAGTGAGGTGGATGAGGTGGTGAGCGATTCTTCTCACTCACAGTGAGGTTAAGTGCGAGGCTTGCCTCGATTGGACCTGTAATCAAGCGTAATAGACGTAAACACATCAAAAAGCAACTTAGAATTTAACAAGAAATTTTGTGAAAAAGAGAGAAATTGTGAGCACGGATAAGCTGAATATCTCAGCGTCCACTAAACCAACTTCGTATTGCCAGTCTATGCACCATAAATCTGGTCTGCCCATAGCTGCTCAATCTTATTGGAACGCCATCCACCATGATTGAAAGAGAAATCGTTGTGGTTAGAATTCTCTCTCTATTTCAGCAGTCGATAAAAGCAATTAAATTGTTGTTTTAATTTTCTTATTTACCGAACCTTTTTATCAGGTTGTCCGATGGAAATAAAACTAGGATCAAGAATGTGAGTATAATTATTCACGGGTTGCCCCCCGTGATGATTAATTTGATGATTAATTTCTCTATTAAGACTAATATAGAACATTGTATGTTCAGAATTTATCATCATCACCATCATTATCATCATCATCATCATCACCATCATCACCATCATCATCATCATCGTCATCATCATCGTCATCATCATCATCATCATCATCATCACCATCATTATCATCATCATCATCATCATCGTCATCATCATCATCATCATCATCATCATCATCATCATCATCATCGTCATCATCATCGTCATCATCATCATCATCATCATCACCATCATTATCATCATCATCATCATCATCATCATCATCACCATCATTATCATCATCATCATCATCATCGTCATCATCATCATCATCATCATCATCATCATCATCATCATCATCATCATCATCATGATTATCCTCTCTATTATCAGTCCTGAAGCCTCAGCTGAAGCAGTCAATCTCACCACAGTGGTTAACATCTTGCAAGGATAGTGATATTTATCCTTTTCTCCCAGGGAACACGAGCCCATGTGTGAATATGCCCCAATTCGATGTCCCAACAGCTCGACTTGTCCAGTCATGTTGAAAATGGTAAGTCATTATGCTATTAACAGGCTTTGCAATGAGTATGAGCAAATTTTAGAAAAAATTAATTTTTGAATATATATTTGTATCATATGATGATACTAATTTGAGGCCATTAAGTCTACTGGTAGAAATTTTTCTTTCACTCTTGGTAATTCAAGTCTCGTGATATTTTGTTAAGAGAAAGCCTAGGGTTTTTAAAGAGAAAAATCAGTTCAAGAAGTGACACACGTCTGCTAGGGATGAATCTTATTTCCTTGTAGCCAAATAATTTGACATTTTGTTTCGGTCTTTTCAAATAAATTTCTACTTAATTTATGGCGATATCTTTTCATCAGGACCTGGAAGAACACCTTGCCCGTTGTCAGCACCTGAGGTGTCCGAATGTGAAGTTTAAGTAAGTCAGTTTTGCCTCGGTCCATTCAATGCTATGATAAATGCAATTAATTGCTAACGTGTCTTCTTGAATATTAAAGCTGCATTATTAAGTTGAGTTACCAGCGCTTTAATATTTTTGCTTCTAGCTGTCCCTTCGAAGGAACTGATGAACAATTGGAGTTTCATTTGATCGAATGTAAATTTGAAGGCTTGAAGGTATTTCCAAGTTCTATTTTACCATCATTTTCTACTGAACTCCAAATAACTAATTCGAAATCAAATTAAGAGATATTCATGTAATGAGTGGTTTTGCTTATCAACACACCAATGATACCCTTCAGATTTCGAGTAAAACATGGTGAAATTTGCGCTCTCATTTCCAAGAGAAATCTTCCATTCTGGTTCTCCTAATCTTTGAGAATTTTAGCAGTCCGAAATTTCTGTCCCATGTCCTTCCAGTTTTTAGAAGTGAACCTGTTCTTTTTATCTTTCAATTCTAACTCATAAGTAGTCCATTTTCAATTTCTTTAAATTGCTATTTTGTTTTATTATAGTTTACATGTCATCAGATGATTCAAGCTTTTTCTTTCGGCGTTGATGCCTTAGTAGTTTTCCTGCTGCTCTGTAATGGCTCTTCATGTGCACGCACAACGCAAATTCTGTGGGTTCGAATCCTGCGAGGTTCACAGCTAAAACACTATCGGCGAGGTGGGCAACGGGAGGCACCTTACAAAATTCAGCTACTAGGAAGAACCTGGAAACCATGTGTCCTATTTCTACCACGATCAATGTCGATTATGCTATGCAGTTTGAATTTGGTTGTGCCTTTCCTGTGCGTATCCCCTTGCGAAAGACATAAAGACGAGGAACCCTAGATTCTGGAAACCATGTCTCCTATTTCTGATGTGCAGCCGTTTTGTTTCTTTGCAGGATTTTCTCCAGCACACTGACGATAGAATGCAGCAAGCGCTTTCAAAACTTCAGGAGAAAGATCAGGTATACCGATTGATTACGACAGCTTTTGATGGGTCACGATAGTTTGCGATGGTTGTTGTCAAAGTCGTTTTACTACGGTCTCCAATGCTTTTCTAATCTAAACCAAATCAACTTACGACTGTTGCCAATGATTTACGATCGTTTGCGATAATGTACGACGATGTTCGCCATGCCAATCTTCAATGGCTTCCAATAATTTACGACGGTTTCTTTGATTTACGATAGTTGAAAATGATCTAGGACGATTCAGAGTATGCAATTCTCACAGGTCATACTGGTCACCTATATATTCCTTCCAGTTTCCGCCATCTGCATCTCTTGGGGTATTTTGCTGCTCAAATCGAACTGCTTTTATTCAGATTACTTCTGTTGCTTTTATTTAGCAGCAAATTAATGTTTTATTTTCCAACAGGAAATAACGTTTCTAAAATCGATGCTTGCAAAAATGACTGACAGAATGGATCGTTTGGAAAAAGCAGTTGAAATTCGAATCGGTACGCTGATTTTCACATCTAGGATCTCTCACCGATGTCATTTTTAAACCCGTCCAGACAAGTCAGTTGGTGTGGTTATCGCCTCCGTTTGAAATGCATAGTTTTTACTCAAATTTTTCTGATATTCGAATAAAAGCATTCACGTCTAAATTTAGATCTTCTTGACGAGAGTCAAACGAAATTGTCATCCGATTTGCTCGAAACCCGACGCAGTTTGAATCACATTGAGGTATGTTACACATTTAACTTTGATGTTTTTTTTCCGTTCAGTTCCACGCTGTCTTTGAATGTTTAAATATTTCTAAAGCTCTTAACTTTTGTTGTGTTTGATTTCCACATGGTCCATTTTTAAACGCATTGATCAGTTCTGTTTTTGTGTCGCATCACCTTGGATGATTTTCTCCCTCTTTCCAGCAAGAGCTATCTAGCATGGACGCGCGTGTGTTCAATATGGGACAGTTTGATGTCCAACCCACTCTGAAATGTAAAGGAACTTTCGTTGGACACCAAGTAAGTCTCTTTCTCTTCTCAATACGATAGCATTGCTCTTTTTTCTGGAATTAACAAGCGCACTAGTAGTTAATCAAATTAGCTTCAAATGTAGTTGGTAGAGAAATGGGAGGAATCCCACAAGTATTCTTCATGAGGCCTTGTCTGTTTGCGTTTTAGGGTCCTGTCTGGTGCCTGTCGGTTTTTGGTTACTATTTGTTCAGCGGATCATCTGATAACACAATCAAGGTACTAGTCATTGCCTTTGATGGATAATTGAGTTGACTTGGTTGGTAAGGTCAAGACTTAAGCTGAGTGCCATACACGAAGCGAGGGAGCATCTTGTTAGAGAGGTACCATCCTGAGCCACGGCATTGGGATGTGGGGTGGTCAGCTCCTTGCCTTGCTTGTGGAATCACCTTGTTAGAGAGGTACCATCCTGAGCCACGGCATTGGGATGTGGGGTGGTCAGTTCTTTTCCTCGCCCACTTTATCCCCAATTTACTTGTGGTTGGACCGATAAGGGGTGTCCCAAAATGGCCGCAAGCATGGGATCCGAAGCACAGCAGACATGCAATCTAACCATTGAAGCATTGTCACTACTGGCTCCAATGGTAAATACATACCAAAAACTGGACTTGATGTGTATAGAGAAATATTACCCTTGTAGAATTTTGAACGTACTAGAACTCTATTTCAATGGGCCTATGAGTCCTGTGTTTATATGCCACAGCAGGAGGGGTTTTTATTATCATTTCCATTTTTATCATTTAAATGTCGTAAAACGATGAGAAGGGAAAATTTGTTAAACTAGGCAAAAAATACTAAGTAACAATAAAATTATTCCATGCCGTATGAATTTGAATACCTTTCAGGTATGGGATACCAGATCAAATTATAAATGCATCAAGACTCTTAATGATCATACTGGTATGATTTTGGCATTGTGCACGCACAGGTAAGACAGTCTGCATTCATCGGTTACTAAGTTCCTAAAAATTTAGGCTATTGAAAGGAGAAAGCAACAAGTGGATGAGATGATGATACATTTATAGGTCTCATTTATTTTTATTTCATAATTCTTTTCTTTGTTTCTGTTTCTAGTTTCTGCTACACTCGCAGTCGATCATATTGCCCAGTTATCTAACTATATTTTTGTCTCTTGGTTTCGTGGAAGATTTCGTTCTTATCGAGTTTAATCACATTACTTTCTCGGCTTGAATCATTGAGGAATTTGTTCTGACATTATGAGCCTCGTCTCACATTTCGAACGATTTTTTTGGAACCATGCCAACAACACAACAACCCAAATAAGAATTGCAAAATGCAAATAACATCAACTTTTGTTTATAGAGGAAGGCTGTACAGTGGATCTGCTGATTGCACCATTGGTGTAAGATCATCCATTCATTCATTTGTTAATGTGCTCCATCGTCACTTAATTCATTCTTTCATTCAGCTATTCTTGGATCAATTGATTTCTTTCTTAATTCAGTGTTTTTTTAAGTTTGATTCATCCTTTCAATTTTTCTTGATTCATTCATTCGTTTGTTCGTTTTTTTGTTCATAAATTCATTCGTTCTTTTATTCATCCATTGTTTCCCTCATTCGTCTCCTTATTCTGCATTAATTCGCCCATTCTTTTATTTATTCACATTTTGCTTTGACTGTTTCCACTTTCTTTTTATCCACCCACAGGCGTATGACATTGAGACGTTGGAACTTATAGAGAACTTCACAGGTGGAGAGAATCCTATTTGTACGCTAGCCGCCGGACAGAACATGTTATTCAGTGGTTCCCTTAAAAGCATAAAGGTAACTAATACTTCACTTGTTTGACCAACCATATAAGTGTCAGGAGAGCTCAGTGGTAAGATTCTTACGCATTGATCCTATGATCGATGGTTCGAATCCATCCTCGACCAAACTTTCACTCAGAGTGAAGAGAGTCGCCAGCTCTCTGTAATTCCTGGCGTATGAATCACGAGGTGTGGTTTCATCGAGAGGAAGACCCGGGCGCTGCTCAATAAGCAAAAAGCTTCTCAGTGTCTAAATGTTCATCTTTGACATCTAGGTAGAATCATGTGTGCAAAAAACTTCCCTATAATGTAAGCCCTTGCTGGCAAACAGGGTATTCAAAATTCAGCTAAAAATGTTCTTTCTGGATAAAGCAGGACTCCTTTATTTTGGCCTCATCAAAATCCCTTTCCCAGGAAGAACTCGTAGCTCTTCCTCTGCTTTCTACTAACCTTGGAGTCGCGTATCCTATGGAATTATGTGACAATATTAGCAGTAAGGAAGGTAGTGAGAAGTCCACTTCCCGTGGGAAAACTTAGAGCCCTGTCGCTACGTTCTGCTAAGCTCAGAATTGAATATCCTTTGCAGTTCCTGCAACCTTACCTCTTTGGATAGGCGAGTTCTTTTTATAAGCCTTGTTATATTCAGATTGTAAATCCCATCGCATCATCGCATTCAAGGTTTGGAACATTCAAACGCTTAAGACCATCAAAGAGCTAACTGGTTTGAACCACTGGGTTCGCGCACTCTGTACAAATGACATGTACCTTTTCAGTGGATCGTACCAAACCATTCTTGTAAGTTTCTTCATTGGACGTTTGTCAGTCCGTTTCATATGCTCTTTCTTTTGGACATCATGCCACTAAGAGCGCCTTTCTCAAGACCACGGTTGATGAATTTGAACATTGTTCGCGCTTTGATGTCTCTTTACCATTTATGACGTTTCATTTTTTCAAATTTTCATCTGCTTGATTAGAGGGTTGCAAAGCATTGCGAGACAGGTAGCTTTTGAATGGCCGCTTGAATGAAAACATGAGAAAATTTTAGGAAAAAGGCGGGAATTTTTGAAACTACAGAAATTCAGGACAATCGCAGCAAAAACAGAAATTATAATATAAAGTCATTATGGCTACTATCGTCTTGACTGCGTATTTAAATCTTTATAAGATCATAATTGTTGTCTATTATCTATATTCCATGCTTTTTTTTTAATTATGGTATTTTTATTAGCTAATTATGGTGTTAAGCATATCCAGAAATATTGAGGGAAATCCTTTCAGAGCATCAAAAATTTGAATAATATTTGGGCAGTGTCAAATTGTACATTATGTTTGGCTTGAAATTTTTCATCATTCCAAAATTTAATCATCAATCATAAAATGATCATCAGATTTCGGAATTGTGGAGATTTCCCAAATGTGTTCATGGTGATTTTTGTTTCTTTTAGGTATGGGACTTGCAATCTCTTGAGTGCATCAGGTCTCTTGAGACTTCTGGTGGAAGTGTCTACTCGATTGCCGTCACAAAACAGCACATTGCTTGTGGCACCTATGAGAATTGCATACACGTAAGTAAATATCCTCCCTTTGTTAATGGACAAATTAGCATTTTCTTATTTTTTTATCAAGTTTGTTATGTTGGGGGAAGGCCCTGCATCTCCCATGCAAAGCCCCAACAAAGGACGTGAGCTGAAGCTAATAGGAGAGGGAAATGAGATGGAATTTCTTTATTTGGTATTCAAAAGACGACTAGTTGATTGCAAACTTGCAATGAATAGAGTTAGTGGATTATGTAATGAAATTCAGAAACGGTGCAAGCGGATTGAGTTTTGTCTTATCTTAATAGACAACTGGATGTTTCCAAGCTATGAATGCAAACACTGATTTAAAGATTACTGCCGTTGGTTGTTCCAATGTGTGCTGCCATGGTCCATTTTTCTCAACCGTCCATTTTTCTCAATCATCCGTCATTTCAAGAATAGCTTTGCTGATTAAGCAATGAGTTATTAATAGGTTCTAGGGAGCTCGGCACGGGATAACCCCTGCGACGTTGTTGAATGGTTGGGATTAGCAGCCAAGCAATTTTTAACACCAACCAGGTTGGCTGGTAACGCTAAGTCTAGCATTTCGCATCCTAGCGAGCTAAACTAACTGAGGCTGTCTGTTTACCTCGGCCATTTTTATCCTCTTTTTTATATATACACATTTATATAAAATATACATATACATGTATATTTTGTTAATGAACATTGAGAAGCTTTTTGCTTATCGAGTGGTGCCCAGGTCCTTCCTCTCGATGTGACTGCATTTCTTGATTCCTACGCCTGGAATTACAGAGAGCTGGCGAATCTCCTCCATCTAAGTAAAAGCTAAGTTAGGATAGATTCAAACCATTGACCATAGAATCAGTTCGCAAGAATCTTGCCACTGAGCTATCCTGACACCTAAAATTTTTTTATACTCCCTAATTAGAGCTGAGAATTTTTCCTCTTTGCTGGTCTGTTTCTCATAGTGATGGTCCCCCACACAAGGCAAGGTTTCAAATCCATGGGTCAATTGTTTGCATTGGATCACGAAAGCGAACTTTTGAATTAAGGCTTTTTGCGTCTTGTATTCTTCTCTTTAGCTTTACACTCAGATTTTTAGATGTTGAGCGACCTCGTATCAATGTCTTCTTTAGGTTTGGGATGTTAACACATACAAGCAAGTGGAAACGTTGTCAGGTATGTACCATTGATAACGCCATTCCTTCTTCACTTCCCTCTTCCCTGGCTTCGTCAGTATTGTTAACATGACAAGCAATTAAAGAACAAAGTTACGGGTGAGAATTGTGGGAAGAAATTTCATGTATGCTTTCTGCAAATAATCCGAAAGTAGATTTTAGGACAATGAAAAGCTATGCTTATCGAGCAGTGTACTGGTCCCATCTCATGATGCTATATCGTATAAAGAACCCTATGATTCATGAATCATAAGGTGGATTTCAGGACACTGAGAAGCTATGCTTATCGAGCAGTGTCCTGTCTCGTGATGTGATGCCATGCAAATATTCCAATGATTCGTGAATCACAAGGTAGATTTTAGGACACTGAGAAGCTATGCTTATAGAGCATTGTACTGACCCTTTCTCTGAATGGGACGTCATTTCAAGATTGCTATAATAAATTAGTCATTAAACAGATTTTGGATCACTACTTATCGAGCAGTGTCCTGTTACTTCCTTTTGCTGGACATCATTGAAAGATTCATATGATTTAATTCGTGAGTAAGTTGAATATTCACAATGTCATTTTAGCATTCATTGGCATATATAGTAAGTATTTCAGTTTTGTAACGAATGTAAATCGATTTGAAATCGCCCGTAACGTTGCATCTTATAAACCACATTTGTTTTTCATCGTAGGTCATGTAGGCACTGTTTATGACCTCGTTGTAATGCAATTGGTTGACACTACCAAAATCATCAGCGCATCATATGATCGCTCCCTGAGGGTAAGTCCATTGCTTATCATCACTGTCTGAATTCACACGGGAAATAAAAAACAATGGCATGGAAATACTTGCGTCTGCAGATTTTGTCATATTCAGGGCTTTTATAGTTATTTTTATCATTTATCTTTCGAAAATTATAAATAGGTTTGGCGTTAATTAGCTTTTCACTTTAATTGTACTTTGCCTACTGTAAACAAATTGTTAATGATTTTTTTTATGAAACTTTGATTCATTAAAGCATGGTTAAATCTACAATCATACACCTTTCTAGTAACAGGTAGTGTACAACTGGCTATCTGCTTCGATACAATAATGAATAATAATAATAATCACAAACGCCACAGTTAAAGTTCCGAACTCGATACGATCGTAGGCATATATAATGTCACAATCAAGATTCCATCTAGCGTTGGATCCACAACGTAGAGGGCGGAAGAAGAAACAAGAATTCCGTCGGAAGGCTTCAAAGTTCATGCCTAGATTATGTCATAGAGCATTTCATCTCGTTTCAACGAAGCAAGATAAAGCTAGCCGTATCACAGCTCCTTGAACCGCGTTTGACTCCTTTCTAGTAGCATTTTGGCTTCTCTTTCCCAACGAACTGTCTGCTTTAGTTGAATTTCGTGGTTACTCGGGGTAACGTCTCCTCAACTGGAATCCTTTTCTCACATTAGCGCAAATGATCAGAGGCCTTACCCGAGCATAAGGTGGCGATGAAGATTTTATCTGTATACATAGCAGGGTCTTTAGTAAACCAAATCGACGTGTTTTTATGATATGCCAGCTTCATCAGAGTCATGCAAGAATTCAATACACTTCAATCCTCCACAGGTCTGGAGTCTGGACAACATGAATTGTGTTCAAACCCTGATACGTCATCAAGGAAGTGTAACTTCACTAGCCGTGTCACGTGGCAGACTCTTCTCCGGGGCTGTGGATAGCACAGTTAAGGTGGGACGATTCGAATTGTCTTCTGTTCGTTTTGCATGGAAGCAGATGCGGTATCCTGCATTTTTCACTCATACCCTGTCTCCATTTGTACCTGCACTAAATTTTTAGTAGAAACCGCTGTCCAAACTCGCTCTATTGTCAGCTCAGTTGCCCATTCTTATTCATGGATCATGGGATGCCTCCATCTTAACATTCTTTCTTCCTTCCTTTCTTTCTTTCTTTCTTTCTTTCTCTCTTTTTGTATTTTGTTCTTTTTATTTCTTGCTTTCATCGTAATTTCTTTTTATCTATAATTCATTCATTCATGTTTCCTTTTGTCTTTCTTACATCCTTACGAAGACGCTAAGATTTGAGCCTCAGTTTCTCTGAATTTTCAGTTTTCACTCATCGCATTCCCATCCAAATGTACGCCAGATGATTTATAATTGCTTCAAGCGAGAGAACTAAACGTAACCTTTAATCATCAGGCTCAGTTAAAACACTGGCAGATATTACAACAGACAATAACCTTATCAAGAAAGATGTGAATGTTCGTTCAGCTAAACTAATTTTCATCAAATCGTTGGAGCGATTCTTGAATCAACACAACTTTTTATTCTACGACAATAAGCTCTTCATCTCCGATGGCACATGGCCTCAACTGGTCCACTTTGAATTGTGTTAAGACTATTCATTTAATCTTCTTTTCGAAAGAAGATCCGCAATACGTTAGGCCCGATCATCAGATTTAGGTAGCAATTAATTCTCTAATTTCATTTCATGATTGATGAGCATTGTCAAAATGGTTGATATTTTTCATGATTCGGGGCTTCGTTCTTTTTTGTGAAGGTTTGGCAATAGTCACGAGGACAGCCTGGAAGCTAAAAAGGACAAGCCACGTCACAACATTTAAGCACAGAACACGGTTGGCTTCAAGTATCCTGTCTTATCCAATCATGGTCTCCCTAATCGCCATTGGTACGTGCGGGAATGTAGATATCACGTGCATTCCGCATTTATCACATGACTGCTTTGAAAACTCTTTCAAGGATATGGACAGCAGTAGAAATTTCGAACAATTAATTTTTTGCGAATTGTGAATCCCTTTCACCCAACTCTGCATCATCCCACTTTCCTGCAGAATGAATTGTAATATTTTCCCCCAAATACCTTTCCAGGGTTCGTCAATTTTCCATCATTTCTCTTGCCCACCACGTTTCCGTTCAATTTGACTCAAACTTTCGACACGAGCATTGGGTAGCACCTTGCTTAGGGGAGTCGGGGGACCTCGGTTTCATGGGGAGGTCCAAGTTCCAGATGTTTCTGACAACATTTTCCCTCAACTGTATAAAACGCGCAAGAGATTACTACACTTCAGTTTCCGACAAATCCGATAAAATTTTTGGCAGGGGGGCAATGGCCCACCTGGGCCCCCCCTGCCACGACGTCACTGACCTTGCTAGAGAAGTACCATCTCGACACACAACATTACCAGCTAAATTAACATTACATTACATTAACAGTACCAGCTCGCTTTCTTCTTTCTTCCTTTGTTGGGGCTTTGTATAGGTCACCATGGCCTTTCCTCAACATAACCCACTAAAAAAAAAAAAAAAAAAAAAAAAATTGTATCAATTAACCATATCTGTTTAGCCTCGTATTAAGATGCATCAAGCTCTGTCAATCTGCTTACTGAGGTGATTTTTTCTGAAAGGAAAAATGTCATTGAACTTTAAGAATCCCATCTCGTTTTCATTCAACCAAGCAAATATTTCAAAACTGATATTGCTCAGTGAACGATGGCTATTTTGTCGCTATCTGAATACATTTTTAAAATTGTTGCCTCTGAACGTTATCCATGCCATACTTAATAGAATACTATACAAAAAAATGAATAATTTACATATGATTTTACCTATATGTCAAAGGTAGACATTTGGATACTGAGAAGCCTTTTGCTTATCGAGCAGTGTCCAGGTCCTTCCTCTCGATGTGACCACACCTCGTGACGTGGGAAGCCAGTTCTTTTCTTACTAGCCCTACAACCCCAGTTTCCCATTAGGCACCCATTTAATGCTAGGTAGATGAAGGACAGGTAGATGGATGGTATATGAAGACAGACATTGCACCAGTTCAAAACCGATTCTGTCCTGGAGCAGGAAGACGAATGCTCTAGAAGTTAGACTAATCCAACCCTCAATTTTATGTCAGACCAAATCGAAAGTTGTTCATATTTTCTCAATAAAAAAGAAATAATTTTTGTATTTCATGAGTAGCTACAATTGTCTATGACTTAATCCAGCTGTGGTTGAATTGTTAGAATGATTTAGCAGTTTGTTAGATAAAATTGTGTCTCTTTTTTACATAATTCTATACTGCCCAGGCCTAGACACGCAAATTCTTGTTTCCGCATTGCCGAATTCCAATTTTTCACTTTTGAGCACCGAAAAATGCTCAAAAATGCCAGATAAGCTTACCATTAATAATAATAACAATGATATTATTTATACAGGTCACCAGATTCAGCTTAATAACGGTCCCTTGAAAACCACTGCTGAATGGGTTACTGTCCTAAAATAATTGAAATTGTTATTGTTATTATTAACTTTAGCCATTTGAACCTCCTACTTCATCTTTTGTTGCAGAAATAAGACTTGGACCAATCCTGACCTTCTTCCCTCTTAGACCTGTCCCGTTCTATCGATTTGATATCCATCTCATATGTATTTCAATTTATTTCGCTATTTTTCCCATTGTCTTCGTTTTATATTGTAAACCCAAGCCAGGCAGGCCAATTTCAAACTACATATGCATTAGAGAGGTTTGTAATTGTAGTTTAATTTGAATTTGAATAAAAGGTTTCCCAATTATGATTAGCATTATAAATAATTATTACTATCATTACAAAGTTGATATCAGTCTGGGACCTGAAACAGCAAAATATGGCAAATTGAAACGTTTCTTGCTTTATATCACCGAACAAAGCCCCCCTATATAACAATAGTAATTTCAACTATTTAAGGACGGTAACCCATTCAGCAGTGTTGGTTTACAAGGACCTTAAGGTTATCCATCAGATTTATGACAATGTTTTCTTTTAACCTCGTGTGCAGTTTCTTGTGATCGAGTAATTTGCTTCATCATTTAACGGGGATCTGGAGACCAAAAGAGACGCCGTCCATCAAAAACGCTTCCAGACAGCTCCAAAACTGTCAAGACCAGACAGCAAAGATGTGCATTTCGTTCTCAATACATTACGTCTAACACACTTCGTTAATCACCCAGTAATCCATCGTATAGGTTCTAAGGGGGTGACAGCCAGTCACTTAAGTGAAAGTAAGCTGTGGTGGAAGGACCGTGCTGGTTAACGAAAGGAGAGGTTGATTGGCCGAAAGGTTTGTAACCAGAAAATTCCACAGACATAGGGGTATAGAGAAGAAAGATAGCTGTTTTGAGCGCAGTAACTGTAGCAGATAGAAAACTTTGCAATTTGATTGACATCAAGAAGTTCAGCAAGCTCCAAAAGCTATTGAGAGTGACTGCATGGGTGATCCGGTTCATAAGAAATCTTAAAGCTAAAAGAGTAAGGAATGAAAGAGATATGGACAGCCTGAGTGTTAAAGAAATCAACGGGGCTGAGATAGAGTGGATAAAAGATACTCAAAAATCGTTGACTGAGAAGGACAATTTTGAGAAACAGAAGAAGAGTTTGGGAATATACCAGGTAGATGGCATCTTAGTCTGTAAAGGGAGGTTAGAAAACTCAGATTTACAACTAGAAGCTAAATTCTCTATGATTCTCTCTAACAAAGACGGATTCACTAAGCTTGTCATACGCGACTGTCATGAAAGAGTGCACCATAGTGGGGTAAGATCCACATTAGCGGAACTGAGATCGAGGTTCTGGGTGATAAACGGACGACAGTATGTGAAGAAAGTTTTAAAATCTTGTTTTCAGTGCAGAAAACACGAAGGGAAACCTTATAACCCATCGCCTAGTGGAGCATTGCCAGAGTTTCGTGTGACTCAAGCACCCCCTTTCAGTAGAGTGGGAGTGGACTTTGCTGGGACATTCTTTGTGAAAGAAAAGGGGGGAAAGGTGTCTAAGACGTATTTAGCCCCATTTTCTTGCTGCAATACTAGAGCCCTGCAATTAGAGTTAGTAGAATATCTCACAACGTTCACCTTTATCAATGATCTACGTCGTTTTAGCTCACGGAGAGGTACTCCGAGGATTGTAGTTTCAGATAATGCAAAGACGTTTAAATCCACAGCAAAACCACCTGAAAGATTGTTACAGGACTCGAGAGTCCAGAACTTCTTACTGTCTAGACGTATTGATTGGAAGTTCAACCTGGAACGAAGCCCATGGTGGGGCGGATTCTTTGAAAGGATGGTGCGTTCGGTGAAGCGCTGTGCCAGGAAAGTAATGGGCGAGGCCCAGCTTAAGTTTGACCAGCTGAGCACGGTGCTTTCCGAAATAGAGTGTGCTTTGAACTATAGACCTCTGACATATTCGTTTGAGGAGCCGGGAGAGCAAGTGTTAGCACCTTCTCATTTGATTCTAGGGCGCGGGCTTTCAACAATAATCAGAAAATGTTGATTATAACTCAAGTTTTTATGCGGAGGATAATGTTAATGATCATTATGATGATCTAACGAAGATATTTTTATACCTATGCAGGAAGTTAAATCATTGTTGGAATAGGTGGCGAAAAGAGTACGTGACAGGTTTACGTGAAGCACATACTCTGAAAGATAGAGGAGCGTCTAACATATCGACAGGCGACTTTGTTCTTATTTATGAAGATAACGTTAAGAGAGGCTTATGGAAGGTGGGTATCGTCGAAGAGTTGATTGCAGGTACAGATGGTCACGTTAGAGGAGCTAAAGTAAGGAAGCCAGGTAAAGGTAAACCTGAAATCGTGAACTGTCCTATTCAGAAACTTTTTCCATTGGAAAGTACAGGTACTAGATGCGAGGAGAGTACTAATCAAGGGATTCCGTCGAGAGAGGACGAAGTAAGAGTGCAGGAAAAGAGTCGGGTTCGGTGCAGACCTACCCGCACAGCTGCTAAGGACGCGCGGTGCAAGACCCAAATCATGCTTAACTCTTAACGAGCCAAGCAGGGGGGGGTGTTGCGAATACCCCGCGTCGCGCTTATTCATATCGTAAGTTGTTTTTGCTCGGTTGTTTTTATTACTTCAATTATTTTCGTTCTCTTGAAGAGTAGCAATCGCATTGCGTAATAGCCTCCATATCAGGTGCATATTCGGAAATGACAGGTACTCTGTGTAACTATAAATGTTTGCTTTACGTAAAACTATTTACATCACGATTAATTACATACTCGCGCTTCGATTGCTTTGACTAATTGTTATTTACGATTGTGATTGGTAGATATTTTAGGGTTAATTTTGTAGTTCCTTGTAGAGTATTATAAAAACGCCATGTTAAAAGGGAGTACATGAGACAAGCCATAACAGTGTTGAAGATGGTAGAGTGTGGAAGAATAGATGTGGCAGAAAATCAAACAAGCGCCTTTTTTCGAGTTCCCATCTCTAGTCTAGGCTTAGAATTTAGCGAATTAGAGTAGAATTCTCTAAAAATTACTATCATTACAAAGTTGCTATATCAGTCTGGGACCTGAAACAGCAAAATATGGCAAATTGCGACGTTTCTTGCTTTATATCACCGAACAAAGCCCCCCTATATAACAATAGTAATTTCAACTATTTAAGGACGGTAACCCATTCAGCAGTGTTGGTTTACAAGGGACCGTCCATCTACAAACAAACTGATTTAACAAAATGGCGGTGTATAAGAATGAAGATACAAATGTTCATTACTAGCAGAAATCCAAAGCAAGGTAAAGCAACATAATAGAACTGAAATAAAATATTTGAATAGCTACTTTAAAAGATGTTACCTATGGCGCCTTTTCTGTAGCAGCTGATAGACCGTGCTAAGCTTTCGCTCCCGTAAATTAAAGTCTATTTTGCCCACTACTTGTCTTTTTTAAGGCAGTTTAAGATCCCTTTGAGTGTTTCTTAGAGCTCGCTAAGAACAGTGAGGGTTGCGGGTAAACAGATTTTTAGATATAATGGAGCAAGGTCATCTAGAGATCTATGTGTCATGACAGCTACTTCGTAATCTATCAATTCTCGGATAGACTTAAGTCGAAGATTTGAGAGCAGTGGTTTTGCTTGGGGAATCAAATGGGCTATTAAATATGATTCTAACAGCCTGGTTTTGCAATTTTTGCAGTTTATCTAATTCTGTTGCACCACAGCAGACCCAAACTAATGAATAGTGAGACGGGCTTCCACTATGCTAACATATAAGCTTTTTTTAAGACATGGGTTTATCACCGAATTTCGGCAAGAAAGCAAAATGGTAAGATAACCATTTGGCTAAAAGTCATCCCAATTCAATTTTTTCGTTCATTATAATGACTTATTCATTTGATAGATTTTATGCTGCACCTTGGAAGGTATTGGATGATATTGGTATTTATATAAGGTCACTACCACTAATGGAGTATTTGGTGAACATTTCGTTGACTCCCATTGAAGAAATTATTGTTGTCTGATATTGTCAATATGCAATTTCTGCTATCCTCCCCTTTTAGATGTACGCTGTGTTCTGATGTTATGATTTTCCCGCGTACAAGTGATTTTCAAGTGCTCTGACATAATATCCCATCTCGCAATAGCCGATGTATTTATCATAGACTGATCGTATTACAAAAGAAAGCCTTGATCCAATCTCATTCGCCATATAACAGCAGGTCACGCGGTGCAGATGTGTCTAGGTTCTAGTGAAGACGGCCAAACCTAGCAATCCTCCATCTGGAAGCTGACGAAAATGGAGGACGAAAAATGTGTAGGAAGCAATATCAGCGCAAGAAGGACGAGAGAAAAGTCTGAATCGGCAATCAGCAGAGATACAATCACTGCTTCTGATGAAAGAAAATGGCCCGCTGAACGGAAGGCGAGAACAGACGAAATAAGAAGAAGGTACGTGGCAGATAGGTCTCTCTTTGAATTGTCCTGAGTTGATTCTTATAAGCCCATTGATCCGCGTTATTTATATGCCTTTTGTAACATAAATATTGTCTCACCCCACAAAATTTTAGTATGTTAAGTTTCTTTATCAATATGGAACTACATCTCTCGCTCTCGTCCTGGTCCCAGTTTCGTCATCGGTATGAATATCCTCACTCACAGTTTCTTGTTCTGTGGTTTTCCAACGGAATGAAGTGGCAGGCAGCATCCCTGAAAACACGAAGGTTGCCATTTGAAGCTTCAGAGTTTCATTGCAAATTTACTCTTCCTGCGTCGCCAGTTTCTGGTGACAGCTTCCAACAGTTATAAACAACTCTACAGGGACGGAGGCACAACAGGAGTTGACTGTGTTGATTTCTTAATCAGAACTCCGTTTAGATTATATGGCTTTTTAAGTCTTTTTTAACCTGAGAATTGGCCCATTTTTAACCGCTAAATCAGCCGGTTAAAGCAGGCATCATAAAACACGTTTATTGATGTTATTGCCAACCAATGACAAACTTTAATAACTTAGGAGAACCAAGAAAGATTGTTATTAAGGGACTACTTTCTCAAACTCAAATCGTGTTCATCTTAGATTTTATCGGCAGTTCTTTTGAAACACTTGAAACTCAGATTTCAAAGCCCTTGGCAAACGAAGATACAAAGTTCTGCATAGCATACTCAACTCTGGGGTTAGGAGAAACCAGTAGACTTAATGACATCGTTCCCCTTTGCCTTTCTCAAGCACGTTTATTGCGAATCGTGCAGGATTCAAACTCCCAACCCTTACGTTATCCGGACACTACAGGAGGAAACTGCCTAGTTATAAACATTTGAAGTTTAGTGAATGATAGAAAACATCAAACCACAATGATTATTTTTCACTAAAATTTCAACCTGCCTATTGCAAGCCTTGTTACCGGAGATTGCATGAAGTTGCACCAGGGAAGTTTCTTAAAGGGATGTTGTATTACCAAAAGCCTCGTTTTGTCTTACGTACTCAATGTCATAGAGAAGTTCTGAATTCGCCCTGACTGAGTTGAGATAATTCTACACTTAGGATACACGTTAAAAGTGGAGAAATTTATTGAAATGTTACCACATCATACCCACTGGCTGTCAAACCACCAGTGAATGGGCACCTGGTTCAAAGCTCGGGGTAAAGTGCGAAGAGGAAAGAAGCTTGCCACCCTGGCTCTGAATACCGTGGCATAGAATTTCACTTCATACGCAGTGCTTCCTAACCCTTGTTTCAATTTTGGGAGTGCACGACTTTTACTACGTCAAAAAAATGATAGTTCCGCCGGAATTGTCCAAAAATTATCATCATCCTTGATTGGGTGGATGTCGTCATGGTATGGATGGTTGGAAGCCACATCAGGTCATGGGAGAGTTGAAGCAGATTTCTGAAGAAATCTCTCTCGGGCTCACTGCATCTCAAATCGACTCTTCGCATCTGGAAGTCAGGAGGAAGCAAAATGGCAATTCCCTTTGATGGGCATTTGATCAACAGGATATTGTGTTGAAGGTCTCTCAGCACGAAACGCCATTCGCTAATTGCAGTTTACACAGAATAGAATGGGACTGCCATGTCCTCCAAATGCAACACACGTAACATGCCATCGACCTACAGCTGTTTACCCAACCAGCTGTGACTCCTGCTGTATATGACGAATTTTCCATTTCCTTTTGCTGCAGTAGTTATTGAAGTACTGAAACGAGAGACACGAACGATTAAGAAATCCCCAAACAAGTCAAGAAATAGGAAAGTAACAGTGTAATTTCTCAGCTGCGAGCACAAATGAATGAAGCTTCACGTGATTTTGCATGCACTTTCTCTTGTTACAAAGGATCAAGGAAATTAAAGCGGGGGCAGAGGTAGAATAGGACCTTGAAGCTGAGTTTTGTAAAATGAATGTACTTTTCTTGGGGTTGACAAAGTGTAGATTAAAAAGGAGGTATGTGAAATGGAACAGAAGTGAGGTCCTATGTAGGAAGCAAACACTGAAATTTGAAAGACTTGTGAAACAAGCTTGGTGATTTAACCCCCTGTCAGCACTCTGTTTGATCTGACCGTCATGTCTGTTCGTTATGGAAAGAAATGCCAGGAAATTGTGGTCTAGTTTAATAATGGAGCAGGCACCTGGGAAATCGCAATTGAGTGTGGAACAAATATGTAGTGGCCATAAACCCTTTTGTGAAAGTTTGTATGGAGATTAGATCATATGTCAACTTTGCTGAATATTCCGGTTGCTAGTCCGACATACTCCCGTCTCTGGACGCCCTTGTGTTCCACCCACCAGTTAAGGAGATTCGGGCATAAGGTAAGCAGGAGAATGCGACGAGGAAAGAACAACACACCCGACCTAGCAATGTCTTGGGACCTAGCAATGTCTTGGGACCTAGCAATGTCTTGGGACCTAGCAAATGCCTTGGGACCTATCAAATGCCTTGGGACCTATCAAATGCCTTGGGAGCTAGCAAATGCCTTGGGACCTATCAAATGCCTTGGGAGCTAGCAAATGCCTTGGGACCTAGCAATGCCGGGCTTAGGATGGTGACTCTCTACCAAGTTGCTTTCATCTATTAGATACTACTTTAATGAGGATTTGGCACGAGTGGAAGAAATTATTGAACACGTTTGATATTTTCCTCGCACAAATTCCTTCAGCGAAATTGTCCGCACACGATGAGAATTTCAGAGAGTAAAATCCCACGATTTTCATTTGCCTCAGGGTTCTCCTCACCGTGTGCTACTGGTTTTACTTGCAAGTACCGTTTTGTGTTGAGAGGATAGTACTCTGCATTGGTGACGATTATGGCGCAAAAAGATTTGGCATCATGTGACTTGCTTTTGTCTGCTGATCGGTCAGTTGCGTTAGTCCTCTCTGCGTTGTTGCAACAAGTAGACCATGCTCTGTTTTCATGCGTTAGCCATTAAAGCCACGTTTGCATGGGACAGGCCGAATGTTTAAACGGCCAAGAATTCGGTCGGCCCCACGTTAACACTGCGCAAGAGCAATAAGACTGATGCATGACTTTTAACTATTGCGCCAGATGCAAGGATAAGACGCATCTTGTAAAATTGTCCTTTTCGTAAGCTGTTTTCTCAAGTACTTTAACAGTTACTTGCAATAGGGTTTCATGTAGTTTACATGCATGTCCTCACCTTTTCGATTGTGTTTTAAATTAATTGTAAGTAGTTAAGTGGAGGGCCCCTTGAAAATCAGCTTCATTGCTGAAAGGTGAGCCTCCTCATGCATATATATGTGATCAAACCAAATCAAAATCAACGCATGCGTGCAGCGGCCTTTTGGATCCGATCGTGGATCCGAAATGATGACAATGCCGAAAAGTGACTTCTTTGGATTGACGTGTGATCGCTCTCATGACACTTGCGACGGAGGATTATGACAAGAACAGCTTTAATTGAGTGAGAAAGATATTTGAATGGAAAAGAATTTGCCAGGTCCTACCCAGTTTAGAAAAGTTTATAAGCAAGGTCACCAAAACATGCGGATGAACTACTGCTTTACACTGCCGCAAGGCGTGTCGAATTCGATTCAAACGAGAAGGAAGTTTAAATTTGGCACAAATCATCATCATTGCTACTAGCTTCTCCCGTAAGGGTCAATGGTGCTAGTTTCGATCTCCAACCCGCGCGGTCTTGGGCCACCTCACATGTCAACCGTAGGTCTCCATGTTGAGCTTGACACAATTCCCCCATCTCTTCTTGGGTCTGCCGCGACGTCCGTGCCCAGTTACTCCCGTATCGTTCACAAGCCGCGACAGATGGTCGCCATCTTTTCTCAATACCTGCTCGAACCAACGCAGCCTACTTCGCACAATGTTGTCGTGGAGTCCCTCTACTCCGAGCAAGCCACGAATGTAATCGTTTTGTGTCTTGTCCAATTTTGTCGCACTGGCTGTCCAGCAAAACATTCTCATCTCGTTAACTTCCAGCCTGTGGACGGCGTCCTTGCCCTGCTTTCTGCTCCATAGGGCAAGGATGGGCGAGCTACTCTTCAGCTTTGATGGGATTTGCTTGTCACACTGTATGCCGCTGGCTTTCTTCCTGTTCAGCCATGCTCCCTGGATTCTGATAGCGACTTCTGGCCCCAGGTCGTTCGACATGTTGACCGTCCCTAATTTTGCAGCTTTCAAAACTGCAATCAAGCACTGGCTTGACGAAAAGTGTAATTGCCGGAATTGCAAATAGCCAAAACTGTTAATTTGTATTTTTGTCTGTTACAGTTGTTTTTGTAAATAGTTGGTATAATTAGTAGTCATACTACTATTGTAAATAGACTAACTTCAAAGAAGATTCTTATATCATATTATATTATATTATATTATATTATATTATATTATATTCGGCGTACGCATTTTGCATTTGCTAATTTTTCTTTTTTGTGAACGCGTAGGAATCAAATGAAAGGAAGGTCTGAAAGCAAAGCATGGACGTCATGATTTCATTTGCGAATTTCCGCCATTTATCGCATAAAATGCCAACTTGAATCGGCACATTCTTCTTCATATCTAGCAAGCAATGAATCAGGTCATCCTAATTAACTTGGACATTTCTTGTGACTGTTTCATGCTACAACATCTCAACAGTGACCTGACAGACTCCTGTTGCAATCACACAGATGGTTGCTTCTTCGAATCCAACATTTCCGCGATTGCATCAAGATAGTCACCTCTAGTAGCCTCTAATTTCATATCATTTCGGCAGACACTGGCTCTTCAATGACTTGTATGTTGGATTTTTTCTCGAATAAGGGAAAGTACATGCATAAACGTTTCCTTTGATAACCTGAAAGCTTTTTTGAAACGTTTATCGTCGTAGGAGGTCCATACGATGCCCCACCAACCACGATTTCTACTATTTCCCCTACAACTTCGCTCTCTGTCACTAGGCCAAGACAATTCGGGGGCCATATTGGTTTATATTTGGCGCACTTTCTGTACATACGTCATTGCAATTTGATGGGCATGGAATAAGATGCGGCATTGACCACACGTATAAAGTAACTGCCACGAATATTCCAATTTTAGGCCGCACTCAAGAATTTGAGTTCGACACGGTTTGGATTCAGTCGTATTAATTAGTCCTGAAACGGGGCAACACTTTTTAGAATGATTATCTAACAAAGGCTGGTTTTAGATATGCGATGGAAAGACCCCAGAAATTAGAAGTAATTACTTAGTACGTAGTTACATAGAGAGTAAAAATCGTTTTTGAACTGACCCTTACTCAGATGAATGTTACAAGTTAACAAAGTCCATGGATCTTGCTCGCTATAAGAAATAGTATTGAGAAATTCTTGAGAATCAATTAGCAGGATTGACACCTTATGTGTGGATACATGTATTTCTTATAAAGATAAATGCGTTAAAAACATCGGTTTGTCAATCAACCATGGAGAGGTGTAGTTACGGAAAGAGGAAGAGCCACCACTTAGCTTCCCAATGTTCTAGAATGTAACTCGAATCATAGATATGGCTAGAAAGGACAAAATCGAGAGAAAAATGTAGCGATGAAATGCGTGAGTGTCAAAGTTCATCATTAGATATTTCTAATTCATTTCCCATCATTCTGTGAACTGGCATAAATAATGGTGCTACAATGATTTTCCAGATACGCATCACTGCTGACAAACCATCCTTGGATTGCATTTTTGACAACATTTCTCATGGTACTGATTGCTGGGACAACTGGATTCATCTCAAAATTGGGAGCAAAACCCCTACCCGATTTCTCATCTCCAGGAAAGGTTAGTTCCAAGTTCAAAGCCTTGATACTTCGATCACGGTTGACAATTTATATTGAGCATTGTAGATGGCCTAAGCTTTCATTTGCAATGACCAGAGTAGTTAAAAGGGGTTTTTGTTTTGCAGGGTTTCGAAGCACGAGGAACGATTATTAGCAAACGAATATTGGCGCACAACAATTTGTTCAAGGAGATGCCAGGGATTGAGCGATTTCAAACAAGTAGTTACATTCCGACCGTGCGACAACCACCAGCCACCTCAAACAGCAGGAAACGAGAATGCACCCTTGAGGTACTCCCGTACTTTGCTTCTAAAACAATATTCACATCACTTGATGAAAAGTCTCTTTTCGATGCCAAGCGTTTGAGAGACATTTGCAGACTGGAAAACGATATCGTACGCAAACAGCCACTTTTTGAGAACGAGTGTTCGAAGCCCGATAAAAACTCGAATGTGTGCTGTCCGTCCATCTCTATCGGTTACTACGCAGCAGTTTTGAGAAACAAAACAAGTTGCCTAGACATAACAGATGAAGATGTGAATTATCTAAAGGAAGTTATAATTGGCATGAGTTTAAAGAACAAAACGGGAATCAGACCAGCCTCGAACACGGAGAAAGCAATCGTGCACAGTATGATGCAATTTCTTGTCGACAAGTCGTTTGCTGCAAGTCCTTTGGATACAAGGCTGAAGTACACTTTAGTATTCAGCCCAATGCAAGCGCCTAGCAGAACGTTGTTGAGAAACATGTACGAAAAGAAGTTGCAAGGGAAAGACCTGCCTAAACGAGACAATGTACAGCTGGTAGCATACGATTTTGAGAACCTGAAAACTGTTGCATACGACATTCAGCTGGTTGCCGATGTGTGGTACATCATGCTCGCAGTCGCGCTCATAATCGGGCTGATGTGGGGGTACAGCGGATCCCTATTTATCAGCATCATGGGCTTCAGTTCCGTTGTCTTCGCCATCATCTTGTCATACTGGATCTACACCGTCGTCTTCCGTCTTGTCTTCTTCCCATTTCTCAACATTATGACGGCAATATTCGTCGTCGGAATAGGTGCTGACGACATTTTTGTTTACGTTCTCGCCTGGAGGCACGCCCGACAAGACTACGCAGAGGCAAGGGAGGGTGTGACGACGCTGGCTAAGTGCACCGAATACGCGTTGGAGCACGCAACGGCGGCCATGTTTGTAACAAGCCTAACAACAGCAACAGCTTTCTACGCAGGTTTGACATCCAGCATCACCGCATTGCAATGCTTCTCCATTTTCGCGGGCACCAGTATTCTGACCAACTATTTCCTCATGATCACGTGGCTGCCAGCAGTAATCATTGCCCAAGAGAGATTCTTCGAGCCAATCAAGTGCAAGGGAAGGACCCCAATAACAAGGGTGCAGACCCACCCTGGCACATCTGCATTAACGGAGAAAGAGTTGGGACATCGAGTGGCTAGGCCCTTGTGTTTTCCTTTCAGTTTATCAGATATACAGAGAATTGTGAAGGAGTCTTCTGACGTTGTGTTTCAGCGTTGGATAGCACACATGGTTGTCAAGTTACGTTATTGTTGGCTAGCGATTTTTCTCATTATTGCCATGTTTGGACTGCTTTCTCTTACGTATTACCCAAAACTTTCTTTGCCGACAACACAGCAGATGCCCCTTTTCACTGAGGACCATACAATCGAGCGGTACGATTCTAAGATCAAGTCGCAGCTTAAGATAGAAGAGCTTCTGTCCACAGACAGAAATTATTTCCCCATTACTTTTGTCTGGGGGGCAAAGGATGTTGACAACGGGTATTTCCTTAACCCGAGTAGCACAGGGAGTACAGAATGGGACCCTTCCTTCAACCTGACAAATGAAGAAAGTCAAATCGCAATGTTAGAATTTTGCAAAAACATCAGAAGTGCACCGTTCTATCACAAAATAAGAAACGGCCGCAGTTGGTGTTTTATGGAGGGACTGCAAGAGCATTTGAGAAGAAATTGCTCTGAGCTTTGCTGCAGTCGCAAACTGCCACTAAAACCGAACGATTTCATGCGATGCACGAAGGAGTATATGTACACTGAGCGACTGAAACGCAGACCAATCAAGCTTTACGATGATGGAAGAGTCAAGGCAATCGTTCTGCGTTTCGAGTCGACGCAGACGTACGAAATGAAATACGGCCCCGTGGCAAAGTTCTGGGAAACGATTTCAAAATGGACAGATAAAGAGATGGGGAAAATGCCAGTCGGCCTACGAGATGGCTGGGTTGTAAGCAGTATGTATTTCTACGATTTGCAAAAGAGCATCGCTGATGGGACTATCAAAACAATCGCTGTGTCAATCGGTATTTCCGCGATTGTGCTGCTTGCAACAACACAGAATATCATAATCACTGTTTATGCTGTGATAGCAATCACGGCAATCATCAGTGTTACCATTGGTTCACTTGTAATGGCTGGGTGGCGTCTCAACGTTCTTGAATCGATGATGATGTCAGTAGCCATTGGCCTTTCCATCGACTTCACTCTTCATTACGGCGTGGCGTACTTCAGTTGCGACCCATCGCAATCAAGAAAAGAGAGAGTGCACCACTCGCTCTGGCACGTAGGATCCGCAGTGGCCATGGGAACTGTTACTACATTTCTTGCTGGTATGTTATGATTGCTTTTCTTTATATCACTAGATTTTGTATAACGTTTCATGTCAAAGCATCATTATTTTATAGTTTAATTTTAATTTATATATATATATATATATACTGCATATATAAATTATGTGAATATATATATAAATATATATATATCACATCACATAGAGGGTGCTGTCTTCACCACCATATGGTGCTCTATGTACAAAGTACAGAGCGTTGATAGCAGAAATGCAGAAAAGGAAAAGACCGATTCTCTGTTACTCTGCGTTTCGTGCGAAGGCACTCGTCAGACAGACTATAACCCTAGTTATAGTCCGTCTAGAAGTTATAGTCTGTCTGACAAGTGCCTTCGCACGAAACTCAGAGTAACAGAGAATCGGTCTTTTCCTTTTCTGCATTTCTGCTATATATATATATATATATATATATATATATATATATATATATATATATATATATATATATTCACATATTCGTTTCTCCCTCAACATGCCAAAATTTATATCATGATAGTATGAAAGTGTAATAGTCAATTTAGGATTGAGTTATCTTTTATTTATGATGCAAGTAAACAAGCTAAAGATCATTGATTCAAAAACAGAGTTTCTTATTATCGGTTCTAAACACCAGTTAAACAAAATCACAATAGATTCTTTCAAAATCGGAGATTCTGAGATAAAGCCAGTAACTAGTGTTGAAAATCTGGGAGTACTTATTGATAACAATCTATCCATGGAAAGTCGTATTACAAAGACGTGCAGCGCTGCATTTTATCACATCTATAATATCAAGCACATAAGGAAGTATCTTAATCGAAACCTAACTGAAAAGACTGTGCATGCTCCTATCACAAGCAAACTCGACTACTGTAACAGCCTTCTGTTTGGCTTGTCGAATTCTCAGTTGCAAAAGTTGCAACATGTTCAAAATGCCGCCGCAAGAATTATTACTGGAACTCGCAAATACGATCATATTACTCCAGTACTGCGAGATTTGCTTTGGCTGCCGTTAAAAGAAAGGATTGATTTCAAGATTTTGTTACTGACATTCAAGGCACTTAACAACATGGCTCCAGCCTACCTGAAAGACACGTTGAGGTTACAAACCATTGATCGATACAAATTGAGGTCAGAGAAATCTATGGCCTTAATAGTTCCAAAGACAAAATTGACATCTCGTGGGGACAGAGCATTTTGCACTGCAGCTTCTAGGCTCTGGAACAAACTGCCTACTGAAATTAGAAGATCTAAGAACGTCCACGCTTTCAAAACAAGATTAAAAATACATTTATTTGATAGTTATTTTAACATATGAATGATCTCATTTAGCTTTTTTTTAAGGCTCTTTCTGAAACGAATTCGTTAAGCGCTTTAGAATATATGTGTATATATTTTAGCGCTCTATAAGTGCATATTTATTATCATTCTTATTATTATTTATTTGTCTTCTGTTTATGGTATCTATCACTTTTCATGTTCATTAACTATAAACGTTTCTTTCATGCTCTGAGCTCTTTGCTTTCTGTTGCAGTTAAGTTATCGTAAGTTATTCAACATTATAATTTAGTTGCTTCGATATCGATTGTGATTAGTGTTCTCAAAGGGAAGGGCCCTTGTAAATTAGCTCCGGCTGAAGGGTTACCCTCCCTAATTGAATTAAATGAAATTGAATCATACGGAATAAGATAATTTTAAAGGAGTTGGTTTTCCTTCTCGGCTGTGCAGGCACTCACGAGTTTTATCAGTGGGGAAGCTTCGATTCATGAACCTCATCTTGATTATGAGTTTTAGCGACAACCTTCCGTTTGGTTTTTTCTAATTTACTTTCAATCCTTTCGCTACTTCGCATCTAATTTCATTAATGTATGATGATTATCTACGATTCAATCTTCTAATGACTTCTAAATTTTTTGCAGGCCTTGTTATGATGCCTTCTGTCATCCACGCATACATCCAAGTAGGCCATTTCCTTATGCTCATCATGTCCACGAGTTGGGTGTACTCCACTTTCTTTTTCTTGGCACTTTGTGCCGTTCTTGGTCCGCAAGGACACGACGGTGATGTAATCCGTTGTTGGAAAATGGGACAAAACAGAGTTAGGCCATTGAATGATGGTTGCATTGATAAGAAGGTGGAAAGCAATGAACTGCCAATCGTAACCGATAAAGGTAATCAGCGAACTTGATTGAGACAAATGTGCTATTTTAGTTGTTCTTACTTCTTGGCGATAATTGCATTGCTTTGTCACAACGCCTTTGTTGTTATCTCCAAAGTAGGGACAAGACGGGGGGAAATGCATGGCTGAGATGGACAGTCTACCACTATGTGGTGGCGTCATATGAATAAGGCAAAAATCAATTTTGGACGGCATGCTTCCCAATGACTATACATTGTTTTTAATGACACGCCGCGATCTTTCTCAAGGACCTAGACGATTGCTTCAAACACTCTACCCAGACGAAATATTGAACATCTGGCAAATTTCCCCCGAAAAAAGCCTTTGGTGAATCATTTTTAGGCAGGATTATCAAAAGCTCTGTAAATCTCAAGTGGCATAGAATTCTACCCTCTATGAATTCTTTTAGCAAATAGGTAATAATCTGTCGGGTTTTTTTTCAAATAGAATAACCCGCGCATCGACCACATAGGACTACATCATATCAAATATTA
>OZ032119.1:10528898-10553689 GCA_964026355.1 Pseudorhiza aurosa
GGCATGGGACTGGAAGCAAGACATCTCAAGTTTAGGATCCCCCCGGATGGGTTATTTTTACATCTTAAGATTTTTCATTATGAGCTTTTAATTGTTAATTCATTGTCAATTTAGGCAACTCAGCATTTGAAACCGCGCAACATTTGGCAGGAGCTGCAAATTATATACACATGATGTCAAGGTAATATGTCAAAGGCTTTCTAATTTTATTGTGATTTTTTGTATTACATGCAATCATATTCAGAAAAATCATCCCCATAATATTTGGCCAACACTCCTACCAGAAGTTATGAATAAAGCAGCCCAGATTCTTTTGTCAACCTTTTCAAGCTTTGGAGATGAATAAGTTAATAATAATAATAATTTCGAATCTTTATACTTGATCAAACACTTCAACTTAAAATTAGCTGTTATCAATGTGTGTCCAGTGAAAAGTAAAGAAATCAGCCTAAACAACTCCTTTGCTAGAGTAAGCAGTAGTAAAAAAGATGTGATAAATTTTACCATAAAAGTATCAATGGATTTTAACTAAAATGTTTCTTTGAAAATAGAGCGAAATCTGTTGTGTGTATTTCATGAGCTTATTGTAAGGGAGCATGTTTATACTCTTTTGCACCAGTGGATGGGAAACCTGGGGTTGTTGGTAAAATGGTTCAATCACGTGTCCAATGTACCAGAGGTCCGAAGTTGAGGATACTCGTTTGTGTTTCGATTCACCGCATTCTTTTCAATGCAAAGCTTCATAGTTATTTTTAATGGGGAAATATTATCATCCAATGAGTTTTTGCGACATTTAGAGACAGTTTATTCCCAATAAGCCAACCATTAAGGTATTCAAAATCTTAATTAAGGGCCATTTTCAGCTGGTGTAGGCTATTTACATGGACAGAGACATTCATATCATCAGCAAATATGGAATGAAAGCAACTCTCATGAGGGTCTGGAGGATTCAACATTCAAAGTTTGGAGTAAAAGAAAGAACCTCATCGTAATGGAGGCCTTTCTTCTTCTTGGGCTGGATCAAAGACAGCTGCGACTAATGTTCTAGTGTAACACGTATCGAAGACTTCTCGCAACGCGAGGCTGGCCCATTGTTTCATCTGGTCCATGAGTGTGTGTCGTTGCTTCCCGGGCAATCTTTTGTCCGAGGAGGAGGGGGGGGGGGGTCAACCAGAAATGAATGGGTACCTGACGGAAAACTGAGGTAATTGCGGCGATGAAGAAAACTCGCTATCCTATCTCACTTTGCCATGGCTCAGGACGATATTTCTTTAACAAGATCGCCCCCCCCCCCAATGCTATGCTTGTATTGAATATGTGACTAAACTAGGATGGATGCTTCTTTAAGCCCAGGGTGTTTCATATTTGGTATAATTATAATGTGATGTATACTTATCATTAGTGCTACACCTTTCAGGTATAATGTCAAATGAAACAATTGTGTTGCTAGTGATTGATTTCAGATTCTTAACATTTTTAAGACCATCCCCTCACAAAAATCAATTGATCGCATGCCACTTATTCAAAGCTGAGCTCTTACTTGGATATTGCCACAGAATAATTAGTTTAACATTTATATAGAATAACATTTTATGGCTAACCGCATTAACTCCTTTAATCATTGATTCTTGATCTCTGATTGGCGATTCTTAATTTTTTCATCGTTTTTCTGTCTTTGCCCTTTAGAGAGAGAGTTCGATTTGCTTGGGAAACCCATTACGTTGGTGATTTGAGGTTAGCATGTATTTTCATTTTGGATGCTCTTTTTCTTCTTAAATGCTTCGTCCCTCATTAGAGAGAGCATATGATATTCCTTTGTAGTTTGAATGATTTTGCTGCTCACTTCCCAGGGCAGTCAATGATGGACCAATTGACACATACCAATTGAAATCACTCGACGGTCAATTCGGTGAGCACTTCATTCGTTTTAGCAACATTCGCTCAACTTGCTTAATCGATCAGCACAAATGAGCTATGATGACTTCCTATGGGAGCTCAGCATTTAAAAAATCTGTTCCACAGGGAATGATACTTGGATCATTACTTTTTGTTTTGTTTTTAACATTAAAGCTGAAGCTATTGAGATGAGCATTATCAAATATGCTAATGATACGGTGATTAGTTGGGTGGATGAGGTTGTTACAACCTGAATTAAAACCTTAGAAATGAAATGACAAAGCTTGCAAAAGTGGATAGATGAGAATGAACTCCTGCTAAATGCCAAAAAGGAAAAACAGTGCAACAGTTGTTGTGATCTAACTCCAAGCCTGTATCTTGTACTACATGTTGTTGAATTTAAACCTCGAACTTGCAACTGGTCAGTCGATAAAGTTAGCCGCACTTCATGAGCGTGCTATGAATATAGCCGGAGTGAGCTCCAAGGAATGGGAGTGTTCCGTTACCTGGAAATCTAAGATGAACGAGCTTTTGTTCTGATGCGTGGGATTTTAAATGACGAAATGCGTGATGGTTTGCAGAATCTCTTCATAGCACATGCACAAATCAAGACTGCAATGAACAACATATGTCAAACTTGGCCACTTTGCCAAATTTCAAACCTGAATATGCTCGTAAAGCATGTCACTACACGGGAGAAAGTTGTATAGTTTACCAATAGAAAGGTTTTTAATGCGGTGTTTATTCATAGTTTTGATTGCTATGTGGTGCAGTAACCCACTGCACGCCCCACATTCATTCAGCCTTCTGACGCCATCTCCGATCGACACGAAAGATTTACAGGACATTTTTGTCGATGGCTCGACCTATAATCAATATAATCAATCATAACTGTCTTTTGTTTCATTTCAGAGGGAGACATTAGATCAATGAAATTAAGAAAAACAAAAGCAGGGAAAATATTTGTTTCAGATGTAGAAGGTGAACGTAAGTATTTTGTTTAAGTCTACTTATTAATTTTAATCTAACTATTAATTATTAATCTAATTATTAATCTAGTTCTCCAAATAGGAAGGATTGTGATGGGTTCCTTTCCGTAAGCTTGACTTGTAGATTGATCTATTGTTTGTGTAAACTCAACAGACATAGATTTTGCGAAGATAAGTTTGATTAAGATGGGAAGGCAAATTGTAGGCAAACGCTAGACGAGGTGATACATCAGCTATGCAATCTGGTATGACTGTGTACGCAAATCTACGGTGGCCCACATACCGTGGCCCAAAAGTGTCACGGCAGAACTTTCTTTCTCACGACAAAACTTTTTACAACCACATTTGGAGGATGCGGAGGAGCACAATGGAAGGCTGATGAATATGGGTGCCGGTGAAGATACGGTGGATGGTTTGATTAGAAAATACTTTTTCAAGGGTTTTAAATACAGAGAAATATGCTTATTTCTTGAAAGAAATCACGAATGCGTCATTACCACTCTGCAACCGACGAACTCAAAAAATTGGACTTAAGATTACGCGCGCAAAGTTCTAGCATAAGGGTTGTGGATTTGAATTCTGAACAGTTAAGAGAGTAAAAAAAATAATGAACGACGACCGTAATTCGGAATTTTAAAGATTTTATTCGGACGCACATTCTGGGATAAATATTTATTAGAATTGTGTTATTTGCTGTCCTTCTTTTTTAATCATAGCTGACAACAGCGCAGTGAGGGAGCCATATGATGCCATCATCAGATGCATGGGTTTCAAAGTAATGATTCCATTCTCATTTGTAATTTTCCAGCTTAAACCTTTCATTCGAATCGTTAGGGAATGAAATTGAGTCCTGCATATTATGATGAAAGGAGTCTTTGTACGGAAATGAAGTCCAGTTTTTTAAATGTTAACCCTTGTCCTCTTCTTAATCAAGAGCTGTTGTTGTGTTCTTGATACAATCTATTCTCAAACAACAGCTCAACTGTTTCTTCATCCATTTTAATCCGACATGCATAATTTGTTTTATGACCATGGAACCCAGTCTCCTGAGGTAACCACCTGTGACGTCTGAAGCCAATCTCATGCCCTGATATACTGTGCATTTAGCTGCCATTAGCCCCGGCAATCAGATAAGACGCAGCACCACGACATGAAATTCCAAAAGAAGGGAGGAAGAAGAATGTTTTGAGGACAAAGACGAAAGTTTTTGTTGAAGGGGGGGGGGGGGGGGGGCAAAATGTTAGAGGTAGCGGTGGAGATCGACGTACTGGATCATCAATGATTTCAAATGGAAAAATAATGTCGTTTCCTTTCAAAGTTCCCCTGGTTTACTCTACACTGTTCTCCGTGTTGTTGCATAGCCACCGTGTTATTGTGTAAAGCGTTTGCTAAAACTATGGTTGATGCTGTTGACTAAGACTATTCGCGGTGCTATGATCAATTGCAAAGTTTATGCTTTTCCACTGCTGGCCCCCTAATTTACTCGACAGATTGGCGACCATGTTTATCATCAAATTAGGAACGTTATACAGCTATCTTACGCCTTTAAGCGAGACGCTGCTTATTTTCGTAGTTTGATTTTGGAATTTTCGACAAGAATATCAAACCAAGAAAAGGTGCTGGACCGAAAAAGAAGTACCCTAGAATTAAGGAAAATTATGAATCAACAGTCACGGATGATATGTACTTTGGTAATTAATCTTTATTAGTTACAAGTGTTGTTACCTTTCTTATTGTTCCAAGCACGCTTCCCCCACTAACGTTCTACCTACAAGTGAGAAGGATACGGGGTCTTGTTGCAGAAAATTGTAATCAAATGTTTATTGCTTTTGACTGTCAATGGTGTACTTTCTTTGGAATTTTTTAATTCAAATGAAAGTTTTGAAAGAAATATTTACCATTCGCTAGATGGTGGCAATGTGCACAAATGGTTATTAGGGTAGGTAAATGTACCACATATGGCAAGCACCACATATATCTTGACGAAAGAATGATTCATGAGACGCTTAGATAAAAATTTTAAATGCTCTAAGATCTTCTTTCATGTTATAAGTAGGGAAAATTAATACACGGCAATCATTCTTGTAAACCGTCATCCTACCAATGATTTGCTCGAATCTGTGCTTATCCGCTTTCGGTTTGTTTGCAGCTGGAACGATCGTACACTCACTGGACTGGCGCAAGTCTGCTGGAGGGTTCATTCACGGCTTCAGATACACAAGTAGGTTTACCGTCTTTCAATGGGAAGCACGTGGCTCTGCATCTTCGGGCACTCCGTCCACTAATCCCCCCCCTCTCTCTCAGAGTTTCTCTCTCTCAGAGTCTCTCTCTCTCAGAGTCTCTCTCTCTCAGAGTCTCTCTCTCTCAGAGTCTCTCTCTCTCAGGGTCTCTCTCTCTCAGGGTCTCTCAGAGTCTCTCTCTCTCAGGGTCTCTCTCTCTCAGGGTCTCTCAGAGTCTCTCTCTCTCTCTCTCTCTCTCTCTCTCTCTCTCTCTCTCTCTCTCTCTCTCTCTCTCTCTCTCTCTCTCTCTCTCTCTCTCTCTCTCTCTCTCTCTCTCTCTCTCTCTCTCTCTCTCTCTCTTTCAGAGTCTCTCTCTTTCAGAGTCTCTCTCTTTCAGAGTCTCTCTCTTTCAGAGTCTCTCTCTAAGAGTCTCTCTCTCTCTCTCTCTCTCTTTCAGAGTCTCTCTCTTTCAGAGTCTCTCTCTTTCAGAGTCTCTCTCTTTCAGAGTCTCTCTCTAAGAGTCTCTCTCTCTCTAAGAGTCTCTCTCTCTCTAAGAGTCTCTTAACTGTGTGAATGGGTGGCTTTTTCCTTTCCTCGCTGCAACTTGCCATTGGGGTTTGAGAGAGGACCCTCATAGAGGACCTCAGGACAATTGACATTTTCTCCAACCATGAACATTGATGGAAAATTTGAATTTTTCTCCAGCTCGTGCACTGCATCAACTGCTGGAGTACCGAAATCACGGAGTCGAATGGCCTCACGTGACACTGCCAAATACGGAACTACTGAATACATTGACTAAAAGACTGAACGAAGCATCGGTATTGTGTATACTTCATTTTTGCATGAAATAAAGTTTCCTTGTACGGCACAGTATTGCATCATGTTGATGGCATTGAATTGCACCCTATTTATCACACAGTGTTATGTTACATTGTATGGCATTGAATTACACAGCTTCGAATCGCGTTTTCGTATTTCGTTGCATCATATTATTTTGCAATATTTTGAGTTGCATCATATTGTATTCATCGTGTTGCTGAATTTTCTCTTGGTATTTTCATTGGATTGAGTCGCATATTTTTCCTGAACTAGTTTTATTTCAAACACCTATTCATATTGTATTCTTCTCTGCAGGGAATTTATCAGATGTTCAATGTCCTTGTTGATGTCATCGTTATAAGTAAGTTTAAGCTTATCCTTTTTTAGATTTGCAAAAATCCTAGCTTTCCATTTTTAAGACAAATCCCTTTTTGGCCTATCTAAGCCAGTCAATTGTTCGCGTATTCTTCACCTTCAAACTTCACTCGTGTCCTTGTGCTACTGCTTGCTTTGTTACATCGTAGACTGGGCCTTGATTCTGCTTCCCCTGCTTCAACCTTATGGGAAGGAATACTGCAGTTAAAAATGCTTCCCCGCCATTATTCCAACTCGTAACTGAAACACTTACTATGCTTGCATAGCCACGTGGCCTAAAGGCTTCAGAAACAGGAGGGGTCGTCGCTCAGGACCTTTGACTGGGTCATTTAATGTGTCAACTTATTCTCAAAAGTTGGAGCATTTTTTTGGCACCCCTTCGAGAATGCGCAAAACGTTTCAATTGAAAATATCCTATATTAATAGGCTGAAAATCAATTCAGCTTAGCCATGAAGGTGAAACATGTATCATGTTTAGGGATGCATTTGGCCGTACGAGGAAAGCCAGTTGGTTATTTGAGGTCTGCTTTTTGAATAGAAAGCTGAAAAGCTGAAAAGCAGAAAAACAGAACATGGTGGGGCGCCCTCTTTATTAAATGGCGAGGGATGGAGTATTCTACTTGGATCCACCTTTATACTTATTCCGTACGGGAATCTTTCAGGAGACGATGGCAAATTTGAGTATTTTGAGGAATTCCCCAAAGGATTAATCCCACAATTTGAAAGTGAGTATTTTGCTGTATTTATTTATATGAAATAAAAGTCAGCTAACATCCTGATGTTATGTGTTCGTGCTGTGGAGCAAAAAAATTGCATTGACAAGGATATTCCTCTCTATTGGCACTGTCAGTTTTGTGCTACTAAGTCCTTTTCTGTACGTGTTGTTTTCTGTCTGCAGACGTTTTAAAAGATCCTCAATTTTTAGAGCATTTCCAGCTCTTCATTTTTTTTAGTTTACTCCTTCTTGATTCGCCAATGAATCATTCTTTTTATCAGTGTTACTTTTAATCATTCTTTTAATTCTTTTAATTCATCATCCAAACGAATTTTTGTTTTAATTGCTTTAGAGCATACTGGTCGTCCATTTACTAAAGGAATCGTCATTAATCTAGAATATGGTAAAAACTTTTCAGGACCTGGGTATGTATAAAGTGAAACAAATTTGCATGTTTGACTTGAAAGGATTTCTTTTTCTGAATCAAGAAACTGCCAAAAAATTGAAAAATTTTCTTCTACGACTGCTTCTCAGAAATATGAAATAGATTCGAAAGCGCTACATCTGCTATTACAAAAAGAGTGGAAGTAGAATGGCAGTATTTTCTCGTCGTGCTGAAGGTCATTTTTTCGACGTTCATCATAGTATGACATGATGTTTTCTACAATTGTTTGCAATAGGGCATCTTTGTAAATGAAACACATGATGAGTTTTTATATCTTACATGATAGTAGATTACAGCTATTGCAAATGTTTCTTATAGCCCCATGTTATGACATATCATTTCGTTGTATCAAGAGAAAATACCATGGCATTGCTTGATAAGCATAGTCTCTCATTGTCCTAAAATTCGCCTTCGGAAGCTAAGTAGAAAATGCGCAGATAGCATTCGATTATCATTTGGTAAATTGACTTTCTTTTGGCAGATCTGACCCGTTCAGAGAAGAGCGTGCTACTGGCGAAGTCAAAGAGGCCCATCTCTCAAATTTCTTGCATCCAGTTCTTTATTTCTACAAACATCCTATTGATAGTTTAACACCGGAAGGAGATCTGCCTCGTCCTGATCTTTTACATCATATTGTGGAAGACTTTTTGGCCATGTGGTGAGCGTTTGCAGCCATGTTTGGTGTCAAAGTAATATTGATTCCATCGTTTCATGCCATCACTTGAGAAGTGTCTTATGATCAATCAATGAATATCAACTATCGAATCAATGATACGCCTTGCTAATTTATCACGCCAATCAAGCAAATCATAAATTTAGTCACATTCGTCTATTAACCATTCATTCATTAATGCATTAATCCAGTTATCCAAGAATTTTTTTTTTCTTGTTATGAACCAAATATTAGAGAAGGAATATTTTCATGACATTGGTACCTGTTAGTGATATTGTTGATACTGTTAGTGATAATGTTGATACTGTTAGTGATAATGTTGATACTGTTAGTGATTATGGTGATTGATGGTGGTACTGTTAGTGATTACAGTGATCCTATCTCTGATTATAGTGATCCTATTTTCCAGGAATGCGCTTTTGCATCACCATCTTCCTTTGCGTTGGTTTCTTGAGAATGCAGTCAGTACCGATATGAGACATTTCTTTGCCGAAGATTGCCTTCAGGTATTGCAAATGACTTCCTTTTATCATTGCAAATAATTTCACCAAATGAGATTATCCCTATTGCCTCAAGTCTCGTGAAAGACTTTGCTAAAGACAGACACTGCTCAAGTGCAATCAATCGAACGTGGATTTTCACTTCGATTGATCGGTGGATCAATAACTCTTGCCGATCAAAATTTGAATTTTTTTAGGCATTTAGATTTAGACCTTGGTGTCCTTTTTCATTCATCCATGCCATTCCAACCCCATTCTTCTTCATCTGTGTCTCATTTTGACAAAAAATACCCTTTTCCAGCTTGCTATGATTAGTAAAGATATTCCAATTTATTGCAAAGAACATTATTTAAAAGGTTTGCATTTATTCACTTTTCAATTCGCTCCTTTATGGTAGTCTTGTGCCATCAATTTTTAACTAGCATATATATTTAAAGTGGCAGCTTGAATAGGACGAAAGAGGTGTTGATCAAAATAAGTGGATTTGCATGAAAAATGTTTTAAGAAATTAAGAAAAAATGAACCACTAAAGCAATGCTTACAGTAAAACCATTAAGCACGAGTGCCGAGAAAATCTTTTTTAAGGGTAGCTTGGACATCTTTAGTCATTTTATGGTATTATGGCTGCAATCCTGTTTTTACATTATGTCATAAGGTTTGAGGATAGCTCTCAAGCGACTCGGGGTGCTTGATCATTAATCCTATGACCAGTGGTTCGAATCCCATCTCAGATTTAACTCTCGCTTTCTCGGTCGCTTGCTCTATGTAATTCCATATATGGAAAACGAGGCGTGGTCAAATCGAGAGGAAAGACCAGGGCACTGATCGATCGGCAGAAGCTTCTCCCTAGGCTCACTGTTCTTAATCAACCTTTGGTTTGTAGAAGGAAAGCGCCAAAAAAACTGAAACCAAATCGGACGCCCACTGCAAGACAATTTTTACTATTATTATAACCTTGAAAGTGTAAAATGTTTACTTAGGCAAGCCTCAGGATGATAGTTGAGTTAGCCTCATTTTCACTTATTGCTTACGAGATTGTTTTGATTTCTTAAAGGTGCAATGGTGGACAGACCCGCAGAGCTTGAAGACACTTTGAAGTTAGAAATAAAATCGAATGCGGGCAGCATTCTGCAGTGATTACTGAAGCAATTCAAAAGAAATATAATCCCAGTTGAAATCGTGAACTTTAGCTGTAGTCGTAGCCTTAGTCATAACTAACTAATCACGTCCTTCATTACCGTTTCTGCCAGGGGTTAATAGCTTTCTTTTAGTCGCTTTGCTCCATAACTCTCTTGTGTTGATAGCAATGTTTGCAACATATACGAATATACTTTACACTTCCGTGAGTTTTTTATGTTTCTTTCTTTCGATCAATGATACCTGACTTGTGTTTACTTGACCTATGTCTCCTTGACCGTTATGTCCTTGACCTTTTCCCTCTTGACCTATTCCCTCTTGACCTTTGTATTTTTGACCTATTTCTTCACCACCTGTATGTCATCGACCTGTGTCCTTCACGGGTCATGCTTGAAAGAATCCTGAGGGCCAAGTGCTTCAAGAGACTATTTGAACTCCACAATTTCAGATCAAAAACCCCGGAGCCACATGGCCTTGACCTCCGACAGCTGCGATTTACCCTTTTGATAGCATCCCCCCTTCGAGGGGCAATCTTCATTCCATCAATCAATGAATCAATCAAGCAATCAATGTGTAGCAATTTGATAGCTTCGAGTTCTATCTGCCCAGACCCCCAAATAGATTGGTCCACTGTAGATAAGCAGTTGGATTGTTCACCTTCTATACTCTATGCCTTATATGACGTTGTTTGGATCGTTTTTGATGTTTATTTTTCTCGACTGCAATGATTGCTTCCCCTATATCCAATTTGGCTTTGATCTGTCGTACCCCATGACCATATTGATGGCACGTATTCTGCCCCACACCTTTGGAGGGTTTTGACTGCTCCTTCACATTCACATGTCCGCGTGATCAACACGAGCAAAGAGAGGATGTTTTTCAAAATATTTCGACCTTAACGATTGATCAATCTGAAGTTTCTGTGAACTACGACGAGTTTTGTTAGACCATGCGCTCAATTCACAACGGAGACGGGAAAGTTGAGGCATGAAAAATGAGGCTCATAAGTTGCGAAAAAGAATCAAATGTGAAGTGCCACCTTAATTGAAGACTTGCCTCACTAACGTTCTTTATTCATGTGCAGTATTTTGTTCCATCGCTACGTCATTTGCTTCCATTCCAGCCACATGGTGGGCATGAAGTACGTTCCAAGTGCATGTACCAAACCCGGATGAATTAAGCGGGTTGGCGACATAGAGTATCCGGCTGTAAATTGGGGACCCCTATTCTCCATGCCAGACTATGCAAGCTGTGCATGTAGGAAAGTGCTCCTCCACAACAGAGCTCTGTGTTGTAATCGAAGCGATCACTTAAGTGAGATCAAAGTCAAAAGAAAAGAGAGCTGTTTTGCCTAGATGACCTGTACAAATAGACGTGCGTTCGTTAGGATTTCATCTGCCACTTTTGAAGGCATTTGACTCTACGCTTTTACATGGACACCTTTTTTGCACCAACACAATTTTATCATTTTAATTTCCTGGACGGTTTTATATGAATCACAAAAGAACATTTTTAATGCTAGCTGATTATTATTGCACAAATATAAACCCCTCCTGTTAATGTCCTAATCTTCAGCAATTTTTTACCAGGCGCTGTTTTTGTTGACAAGTCAAATACATTTACACCTGAGGATATTTTTGTTGAAGAATCAAAAATATCCTTCGAAACTTCGACTGATTCCCGTCTTCCTGATTCTCCATCATTTACAAAGCTCTGCAAAGATACTTCAACGTCTCCTCCAAAATACTTGTTCCTAATGGCAACCGAGATCCGCCATGTTGATTGCTCCTTTGAGGAGGGAACTGCGAATTCGAGTCGAATCGTTTGATTCATTTTGCTGGTGTAATAACCGCCAGTGCTGTCGTAGCGTCGTTCGTCCGAATCTCGCCAGTCCATTTTGACGATTTTTTTAAATGACTTAGAATATTTAGTATTGAGATCAAACAAATCGTGTTTTGCTTTTTTGTGAATATTTGGTAAGATGGCAGTCCAACATATTGGTTCGTCGTTGAACTGAGCTTCACTATTGCTCAAATACAAAGCCATCGGAATTATCTTTTTGCCTGGCTTCAAATGCAATTTTGCCCCATTTCTCTTCTTTTCACCCGATCCGATCGACATACGGATTAACCTCTTAAAGCCCGAAGGTTTCTCTTTATGCTTTTCTGCTTGCTTTTTCATGTCATTTTTCAATTCCTTGTTCGTTTCCAATTTCAATTTCTGTACAATATTAGCAAAATTTCTCCTCAAGTAATGAATGAGTATAAAAGTCATTTGCGCATGTGCAAGATACGAGGGGTGGTCGATGTTGAACATATGTTGAATTCCAAGAGCGGACGAATTTCTTTGCAATGCCATACAGGTAGATCTCTCTAAATCCAGCAATGTTACCCCGTAATATTTTGCAATATTTTCAATCACAACTTCATGTTTCTCGTGTCTTTTGTTGACTTCCTCCATAACGATGTCACATGGATTGCTTTCCTTCCTAGATGCAAAATGTTCAAAAAAGTTTTTTCTAAAGAAACTTACAAACAAAAGACCTGGTATGTCTTGAAGATTCGCAACCGAAATAGTAAATCTTTCAATTGACTTGCTTTGGTTTATTGCAGTCGCATCGTTAAAAGCAAATTCCCAAATCAGCAAGTCGAAGGTCTCGTTTTGATGCAAATATTCTTTCCAACATCGATCAAAGTAGTTCGTCGCCACTCCGCCAACCGCCACCTGATGGCGTTTCAACCGGCTGCCTGTCGCAACTGTTATGGTTTTCAGCCACCACATCACCATACCATAATGGTATGTTCGCCGGTTATTTCGACAGCCTAAATTTGCGCCGGCACTTATCGACTCTCCAACAATTAATACGTGGATTTTCTCTCCATTGATGACCTTTTCAATAATTTTACGCAAAGAATATTCAGTCCATGGCCCCTCGTTCACTATTCCTTGGTACAAATCTGAGCGCTGTACTCTTAAGTCGGAAACAGTTGGGAATTGTTTGATAAATGGCCAGACCTCGTCGAATCCTTTGTAAAGTGCATCCTCAAGCCTCTCGATTATGCTGCTTGTATTTAAATCTTTATTCTCAACAACAGTACCACCAGCACTGTTGGCAATTGTCACAGTTGTCACAGTTCTACCAAATGCATCAGAGCTGTTGTTCACACTAGTACTGCCCGTTGCATTAGTATTTGTGTTCGCATTGATGCTGCTGTTTTTGAGTAAAGCAGCGAATGATAAAGGCAAAAAGGTCAGCAAAACATGGAACAACATAACAATTATTCACGATTCAATAAGAATCTAGGTGACGGAATTTTTTACACGGCAGCTGTTGTTTTCTTCGTAGCATAGATTGATTTCTGCTGCTACCTGCGAAAAAAATTAATGTTAGATAATCTACATCATCTGATAGTAGCAACTTTTCATTCAACGAAAAATGTAAACATGGTGGTGTGGCCGAGTGGTTAAGGCGCAGTGTTTCGAGTCTAATGAGGTCCACTCGCGTGGGTTCGAATCCCGTCGTCGGAACCACTAACCACAAGCCAACAGCCAACTCAGCTGTGCAGCCTTCCGAGCTCCGTAAATGAGTACTCAGACGTAACTCTCTGAGGGCACAATAACTGGACACACATTGATAACAGCTAATCTGAAGTTGAAATGTTTAATCCAGTATGAAGATTCGTAATTATTCACACACACACACACACACACACACACACACACACACACACACACACACACACACACACACACACACACACACACACACACACACACACACACACACACACACACACACACACACACACACACACACACACACACACACACGCACACACACACACACACACACACACACACACACACACACACACACACAATAACGGTATTGACTTCAATTCTACTGTTGTGACATCTTTTGATTTTTAACGACAGCTTAATAGGACACTTAGAAGGCTATATGAAGACTTTGCAAGCAGATGTCACTTCGGCGAAGTCAACTGAGATAAATCCGCCATCAGAAGCTTGAACATACTTCAGCTGTAATTATTTTATTCGTTTCTGAAAAACGTGGATGTTTGCTAAAAAGGTTCAGAAACGTCGAATGTTGATAAACATTTAACCGCCAAAGTATCCATCCTTCATAGCTTTTAATGACATGAGAAGCGAATAATGCTTAATGAAATAGTTTTCTAAGTACATCTATTCCTTCAACGTTAGCCTTACCATTTACAACATTGTTGTCAAACTTGTAGACTGTTGTTCTCAAAACAGAATAATCTGTGAATCACCCAGTTAAACTCAACTGTAGATTAAAAGAATGTTACATTTGTTTCCTCGTACATCCAATCTTTTTTGTTTCCAACGATCAATTAACTTCTTTGAAGTTACTTAACGACCAAGAAGGGCCAACTAGAACATGGATTCACTGAAGCGTGATTAGTACCTGACCAGAAGACAATTGAATCTAGCAGCCATTTGCTTTTGACAGGCAAAAAGTTCTTCAGATCAAAGTGAATAAAATTCTCGTGAATTTTGATGCAGAGGCCATTTTTGTTCTCGCAACAATTGAGAGAATGAAACCTTGAAACTTTAGCAATTTTGTATACCGGGATTTCTGGCATGGATAGTTAGAGAACCAAAATGCTCGCAGTTCGCATTATTTCTTTGGGTAAACATAATTTGGTTTGATGCTCATGGCAGGTGTGATTTAGAAAATGCTTCTATATTTCACGATATATTCCTAACTCATTTCAACTTTTTTCATGTTTCTGAGCACAGAATAAGCTTCCAATATTTAAAGAATTGATTTCTTCTTCCCTGGATCCCTTTTTGAAGTATAAAGGGTTAAATATTCATTTACTCTAAGTTTTTACTCACTGAAAAATCAAAATCGCTCAATCTTTTTAAGAATCCAGCCCTTTCAACTGTAATTCTTAGAACTTCTTTAGTTATCAAATCAAATTCCTTTGCCTATACTTCAAAAATTTGATAAAGAGGTTGGTACCAGCAATTCCTAGGCAAAAGGTCAACTAGCTCTTGATTTGACTTCGTCTTATCTTCGTTCATCTTTGCCGCACTTCATCATACAATTTCAACTTCAGAATTGACCAATGTTCGAAGGTATGTTGATAAACCGCAGCACATCTTACTCCACCAACAGCGCCATCTAGCACTGTTTTTCCATTTTTAGTCTCTGTTCTTTATTATTTCTGTGTTTTTCTTGACTGAACCACATCCACCTAGCACCCGAGCTTGTGTTGTAGGACTTAGATCTGAGTAGATGCTATACACGTCAAATAGTGTACTGGCTTTTCCGTATTTTGTATCCACGCGTACTTCATGATTCCTACACATCTATCATAACAGGGCGCTAATAAGATTGCTCGCTCTAATTCAATCCTAGGCTTGTCATGGGGCTCTTGCCTCTTACCACAGGATTCTTGGTCAAATGCTTCTACCTTTGAGCTACCCTCAAACCTTGGATTTGCCCAATCCTTTTCATACTGATTGCTTATTCAAAAACTGTTGAAAAATTTAAATAAAAAGTTCCATCTCTTACGAATTTTTCTGGCCACCATCGACTTAAGAATGGCCGCGACTTTATTTAACTCTTTTCGTTCATCTGCTATTTGAAAAGTCACTCTTCATATACTATATTGGAGAGGTAAGCAATCCTTTTATTCAATTGCGGGACTGACACCTCTCCGTACTTTAGCAAAGTTTAATTTAATTCACTATTCATTGCTTTTGATTCAATGTTTTAATAAAGGATTTATTTAGCTGATTGAAATTCTTTTCTTCTCCTGTTCGTTTTCAAGGTCTATTTCCACCAGTGCAATGAAGGCGAGAGCTAAAATAAGAGACTCAGTGATCAATATCCTAGTCTATCTATTTTCAATGTTGGAATTCAACGTTGCGGGTCAGTCTCTCGAAGGAACGCTGTTTGAATCCGTATCACGTGATGCCACTTCGATATGGACCTACAAGGATACCTTTCCCAATGTTGATTCGTTGATCTTTGATCAAAAATGCTTCGAAAAAGGTATAGCTGTCGATGGCAACAAGACACGAGGCAGCATTATTCGAATGATCAAATCCGCCATGAGCAAAAAGAATGTAAACATGTTTGTGCTCGGAGGGTCGTCAACAATAGGGGCTGATCTTGGTAGCAACAATCTCAGATTAACATACCACTACGCTCTTGCTGATTGGTGGAATAAAACAGTAGGATCGATCACTGGAAGTTATATGCATAGAAAAGTTGTCGCTGTTGGTGGCGTGGGAACGACCTACTTCGGCCATTGTTGGCAAGAGTATGTGAATGACAGCGAATCCTTTGATTACATCACGTGGGAATTTGCTATAAACGATCCTGATTCGCTACAATATGAGAAAGCAGTAGAACGCTTCACAAGAGACATTCTATCAATGACGTCATCACCAGGGCTCACATTTGTCAATTTTGCAAGGAAAAATTCACTCACCTCGAATTCAGCCCAGACATGCAAGAGACACGATGAAGAGGCTAAAGTCATTGATAAATTTGCGAAGCACTATTCCACGACGTCGGTCAGATGGGAGCGAAGCATATGCGCTTGCAAGAAATTCAAATCGAAGAAAATGCTTGAGAAGTTGTTTACAAACAATCACCCCAGAGAAATTGGACACGCCCAAGTGTCTTACATGCTGATAAGCTACTTCAAAAAAGTCATATTGGAGTATTTGATTGGAAACAAGAAAAGTCCTTCCATTACAAAGTATGCTGGGTCCGCTATTAAGAGAACTGTGCCGGCTTATCAGAATTATTTGTACCAGAACAACGGAATCCCTTCATTATTGCCAGAACCGATTTACATGGCAAAAAATGAATGGAATAACGAATCGAAATGTCATACATCAATTACGCCTGGGCCAGCAATGCCTCCAAAGCATTCCCTTCGAAGTTTGAAAGTTTTAGAAAATCGGGGGTTTACAATCATAAAAGAATCTCCTTGGGACTCAGTACCAGAAGAACGGTTCGACTCAACTGGGGGCTACGTCACTGAGGATTCTGGTAATGTACTGAAGCTTCAGTTGGAGGTGTCTAAAGGGACCAACCCATTCTCACAGATTTCTGTCACAGTACGGAATAAGTATTTCGGGGGTAAAGTAAAGATGGTATTGGATGAATTAACACCAAATAAAAAAATAGTTCATGCAGATACATCAGAGAAAAAAAAAGCTGGAACAAATACGATCGAACTGGGACATGTGTCCCATGGTTCACATACATTATCTGTTTACACAGAGACAGGAGGTTGTAACATATGTGCACTTATAATTGATTGATTTTTTGTACAGAAAGAAACGTTGGTAGAAGCATACCTGCATGTTTTCTTTGTTCATTTGGCTGTGTTAAATGCTCAAAGCAATGAGAGTTGTAAAACAACACACGTGGCAAGCTATTAAGATTAAAATTGAGAAGTAAATTAATCAAAACTTTAGGCAAAGCTGCAAAAATAATGTATCGGATGATAATTGTGATTTTACTTGAAACAAATTGAATGTATGGCTGTTTTGACATTGAACTTTGTCTTCAATTCAATAACTAGCTAATTGAACAGCTAATTCAATAGAATCAACTGAAAAAGCCGCGTAGAACACTCCGCATGGCTCACCCCGAGCCTTATGAGAACTTTCGGCTGTGATGAGGTGTTTGTGCTGCGGGACATGCTCCATCGCAGAGGCTGGTTAAAAATGCCTCGTCTCGAAGTGTACGCTTTATCTTGGGAGGCCTTGACGCAATGGCCTAATGAAGTGACTAAATCTCCTTGTATTCAAATTTGCAATGAGTTGATGGACTAAAAAACTTAAAGACTCAGAATGCCACTTCCGAACTTCAGAAATTATGATGCTGTGAGTTCATTTCCTTTTTTTAATCAATAAGTGCCGATTTCTTCAGGAATGGTTGCAAGATGTACCTGATTGGAAGTGAGCTGTATCCTAGGCCTATTTTGCATTTAAAAAAGTGGTAGTTTCTGTTCCCGCTCTAATGTTTCCAAGGAAAGTATAACCTCACTGTAAATGCACAGAAATCTGCTTTGATGATTTTTGATAATGCTGCTGAATGTGAAAGATAATATTTGAAATTGCTTGCTGTAAAGGCAATGTACTGTAACATTTGCTGTTCATGTATCAACTGAGATATACACTGAACATTATTTGCCCGAATGTAATATCCGACATTGGACTTAATGCAAGAACAAAAGTAAAGCCATGGAGTAAAACAATCGACTTAAATTGCTGGGACATCTTCTCAGGCTACTGGATGAAGTACCAGCAAGAGCTGCCCTGGCAGAAAATGACGAGGCCAACAAAAAGGCCACAGGACAGACCAACAAACACACGGTTCTCAACAATTAAAAAAAACCTAACAGCTTGAAAGTGAAGCTTTTTTTAGAAGATCTGTCTGAACTCATGAAGGACAGAGATGCCCGGAGGAGGGTGGCGAGGGATGTATAATGCTATATCTTTTTTGATGGAGCAATAATGATGATTGCGAACGTCTAATGTAAAAATTTAAATCTAACACTATGTTATTAAAGAAACTAATGGACACCTATTTATTCTAAATTCTAAATTCTGTGCCTTTTCAGAATCCAATCGAGCCAATGCAAATAGATCTTCCTGAAAATGAGGCAGGAGCCACAGAAGAACAGTTCACTGTTGATTCTCCAACTCTGGTAAAACTTTAACCATTAACCCATCAGCATATCATTTTCGAAACATTTTTCTCTGGTTAATCTGTGAATGGAATTCTTTCTGTAAGGAACATGTAAGGTCTTCGCTACAGCTGGGTGGCAAATGCATCTGTGTTGTGAATATTAACACATTGCAAAGTCTAAATCTACATTAAGAGCAACAACAAGCTGTAATTTTTTATTTACTTTGGACAGCATTTTTTGTCACATCAGAAGATCAGATGCAAGATTGAAATTGATTAATCATTAAGCGTAACAGTTGAATATCATCTGTTAAAACAAGCCAACAAGGAGGATGTGTTTGTTTCAAGCATGTTAGAATAGTTCACCCTTCTATTGTCATTGTACACAGATAAACATATCTGGAACAAATTTAGAAAATTTTTCTCATCATTGATTTGCCATATTTTTCTTCTTAAGGATCTGGATGTTTATGCTTCTGGGTACAAAGGTCAAACAAAGTTGCTGCGTCTAATTTTCATTGCTAAACATTGTCCGACTTTAGCAATAGATTCTTTGAGGTAAATCAGAGTTCATTAGTTTTCAGACTGAACAAACTGACGGTCAATTTTCATAATCTGAAAAAGCTAACTTTATATGAATTTTATGATAGTATATAGTATTAAGTCACAAGAGGCTAAACGTACATCTAATATGCTAAAGGTCATTGATTTAGAGTCCCAAACTTTTGCCCAGCTCTGTTTGTTCTCTGTGTGTCCACCCAACAATATCTGACGTAATTCAGGGGATGGTGCAAAGAGGAAAGGAACCAACCGCCTTACCTCACAATGCCATGGCTCCAACTTGTACCTCTCTATCAAAGTGCTTTTTGGCCCTTCTTTTGAGTATGACTCAAATTTTTTGTAGTGTAAAATCTCGATAAAATGCACAGAGATCTCAATCTCTTACTTTTCATTGGCATCCATTGAGTTTCCTCTCCAGTGGAGCTACATAGCCTGGCCAGGGTGTATGGAAGGCAAGCTGTTGTCCAGGCAGCAAGCCCCCCTCTCCACGTGGCTGGTGGATCCAAGGAACAATGAATGTTGATACTGCTTCAGCACCAACAGTATAACTTGCCAAACTGCTGTCAGGACTCCAGCTCCTGATTCTTGGTTGGGGTTTACCCCCTAGCCTTTCCCAGAATGGGTAGACCGCAAGGCAGCTGCACCTTGCCCAAGGGTGGACCAGAATTGGTGACTAAGGGGTAGTGACTGTCCTCCCCAAGCCTTTGAACTCCCGAGCCAAGGCCTCATCACTGGGTGCAGTTTAATGTCATACCCAGGACATCTCTCTCTTTTAATTCAGCAGAAAACAGCCAATTTATTTTTGTACATTTATCCATGTTAATCAAGGGTCAGCCATTCTTGTGCATTGCAGCAATGTTACTTTCTGCATTCTTGTTTATAGACTGGCTTTGGCCACTGTAAAAACAACCCATAATACTGATGCATACAAGGATGTGATTAGGAAACTTTCTGAGGCATTGTAAGTGTCAATATTCATGAAAATGTTTCATCATCTCTTTTTCTTTGCTTTTATGCATTTTTTTCATGCCATTTAACATTTTTTGAATCAAATTAGATTGAAGGAGAGCTATGTTTTTAAGTCTAACTTCAACTTTCTTAAGAAATTCCTTTTCGAAAACATCCAGAAGCAAGCACTGAAAATAATAAATGGAAATAGGAGCAGTGTTAAGCTGGAGAGGTTCAGTAGTATATGAAACAAAACTGTTGAGGTATCCAAAGTTCTGTATGGCTCATTGCCACATGCCTTCCAAAATCAGTTTATGAGGGTCAACCACAGACATTGTACTCATGTAAAACACAAAGAACATCATCTTGCCAAAGTTAGATAGGAAGCAGGAAGGAAGGCCTTTCCTATCAAGAAGCTATGATATTCAACAAGCTGACAGACGAGATGAAATCTGAAGTATAAATTTAAGATTCAAGACTCCATGCAGAAAATTTTATTTTGACTTTTAGTATTTGTTAAAGATTAGTGAATATTTTAGACAAGACTTTGGTTGACAACAGCATTTTCTGAGCAAGCTATGCTTGTATAGATATGATATGATGATTATTATTATTGGTTTGCTTAGGTTGAATAACATTGTTCCTGAATGGGAAAGTTTGAATAAAATCCAAATTATTCAATGGTTTTTCATTTGTTGTTTGCTTTAAGTTCACATGGGAATAGAGATTCTGTTGCAGAAGGACAAGAATTTCCACCCACACCAGACCAAAACTGGTTGGAATCAACAGAAAAAAGAGCACAGACAAAGGTAGATTGCTGACTGTCTTGTGCCGGTGATGACAAATCGTTGAACTATGCACTATAATTAGAGTGGTGCTAGTATTCACTTACTCTGATAGAAGGTTGTTGATTGGAAAAGTCAAAATTTAGCTGTTTCTGAATGCCTTTTAGCTGTCTACCTATCAGTGAGTAGGCAGCTGGCATAAAGCTAGGGGTAAAGTGCAATCAACTTGCCATCCTTCCTCGCAATGCTGCGGCTCAGGGGAGGGGGGTATCTCTCTAGCAAAGTGCTGAGCAATTTCTGTATCAAGTATTTAATTCATCTTAAGCATTTTATCCACTAGCTTTTTCATTTCTATTCATTCAACAAATAGTCAAACCGGATTAGCACTTTAAGTAATAAATGCTTTAATAGATATATGAATTGTAGCAGCTTGTATTTCCATTAAACAGTTCCAATTTTGAAGTTTTCTGCTTTCTTTCACGATTTCAATATATTCATAACACAATTTACTTTTTTGTCTAGCTAGAAAAACTTGACACTGATTTGAAGTTTTATAGAAATAATTCAATTAAAGAAAGTATCCGGTGAGTCTCAGAATCAATCCATCATATGTGCCTTTGTTCTCATCTTTCCATTAATTCAACTAATTTTTTGTCAATCTGAAAATGATGCTATATTCATGGCTTGAAGCGTCACCCTACACTAATTTTTAGTTCAGTTGAAAGACTTTGCCCAAAAGAATTTCCTCATTTATCAAATAGAAAATGAAGACTTGATTTATTTTCAAATCTTGTTCAGCATCTAATTTGGCATTTGATTGATTTATTACTGTTTTGGTTGTTTGATTGATTCTTGATTGGTTGGTGTCAATTAAATTCTCCACCAGCATTTTTAAAAGGGACTTTTTTTTTAATTTTTAGAAGAGGACATGATGACTTAGGAGATCATTACCTTGACTGTGGAGATTTGACGTGAGTCCGTTTCTTTCAACTCCTTTTCAACTGAACCATTTATCATTTTGCATTTGTCTTCTGATTTTTTTAAATATTTTCACTCACTCTTTCCTATTTATCTTTAGAAATGCTTTGAAATGCTATTCAAGAGCGAGAGATTATTGCATCAGTGCCAAGCACATTATCAACATGTGTATAAATGTCATTAAGGTTTTGTTGATACATTGATTCGCTTGTTTAATGATAAATTCTTATTTGATTAATGATCTATTCTTCTGTCTTATTTTGAGATCCCAAATGTATCCAGTTGCTAGTTTCTGCATTAAATGATTGATTGACTGATGAATTTTTGACTTATTTATCATTTGATTGGTTAATCATTTGTTTTTATCATTGATCAACTGATGGATTGATTTCTTTTTAACTTGTCACCTTATTGATTGAATGATTCATCAGTCAATATTTGAGACTGACTAACTGATTTATTGATGGACTGATTTATTCATCAACTGATGGTTGATTGATTTATGGATGAAAATTTAATTCTATTAATTGGATTTTCTTTTTCATTTTTATGCCTTTGATTTGCTTCCTACAATTTCATTTTCAATGATTCACTGTCTGATTGATTTGATGTGATCAGGGTTATCTGATTTCCTCAATCGTGATATTTGTATGTTTGACTCGCTTCCTCGCAAGCCAATTTTCTGTTTGAGTTTCCAATTTTGGAAACTTGTAAATAGAATAATGCAGCAGGATTGTTATTGGCTGTCATTTGATGAAATTTTACATCAACATTGTACGCCATTCTCAGTTGTTGTCCTGCAAAATACAAGGCTCTTAAAACAGTATGATAATAATAATACGATATTTTTAGGTAAGCATATTCATCCCGAATTGGGCCCACGTGCAAACATACGTCAATAAAGCTGAATCGATACCTGATCTTAATGAGGTGACTATTATTTCTACATATTCACCATAAAAGTATTCTTCCTTTGTGGGGGTTGTTTGCGTAATAGTTGAAACAAATATCTGGAATGGGAATTAACTTTTCTTAACTTGAATTATCTCCTTAATCATTTCATCGATTCGCTTGCATTTCTACCTACATGATAAGTTACAGATTAGTCAATTTTTGTGAGTGGATCCTTGTGATCTTCTGAAAGTTGCAATTTAGGCCATTTGACGATTCTACGTCACTGTCAATGTTATCATGTAATTTTCAGCAAAAAGAGAAGTCCTCCAATCAGGCAGTTATGACAAAACTAAGATGCGCGGCGGGTGAGTCTCAGATGCGTCATTTTATATTTAGTTCATTGAATCATTTTAATTCGTTTTAATATGGATGGTGTTGATCTTTTTCAATAAGTAAAATTTGATTTTATTCAAAAAATTTCATTTGCCATTTGACCTTAATTTCAATTTATTTTTGTTTTATCAGGATTGGCAGAATTAGCAAAAAAATCGTACAGATCGGCTGCTCGACTCTTTCTACAAACGTCCTTCGACCATTTAGATTTTTCTGAGGTATTTTATTTTGTCATTTTCAAATATATTGTATTATGAAGCATGTCAAACCATGAACGATGATTCTCTGACCACCAGCAGACGGAGAAAATCGAGTAGCAACAACGCTAGGCAGGCTGGGAATGAATCGTAAAGATTAGATGGAGGGTGTAGGGGCACTTGAGGGTCTAGATTTGGGGGGGGGGGGCTTCTGAGGGCTGAATGCCAGTGAGCCACAATGGAATCTAATCATTAAGTTCAACAGCGACTTCAACAGTATTATCAAATGCCATTATTATTATTGTTATTAATTTTTACCACATTCTATTCAAGCTCTTATTGATACATTGATCAATCGAATCAAATATAATCATGACAACTTGATTGTAGGTAATTTCAGCTCATGATGTCGCCATTTATGGTGGTATCTGTTCATTAGCAACTTTCGACCGACAAGATTTGCACAAGAAAGTTTTATCTAGCAGGTTTCCTATCATTTTAATTTGAAATGATTTCTGCTTTTCATTCATCATTGCCCCTCTTTATTTCTCTGTGTTTTTTCACAGAACTGCTTGATTTGCTTCTTCCTTTGCCTATTTAATTCCAACCAGTTCCATTAAGCTGATGGCTCGGTATTTCATAGCCAGATATTTCATTCGCTCTTCCACCAACTTCTCCTATCCCTCCGTTATTCCGTGAAGTCTCTCTCTGTTTTCTTTGACGTTTCCAAGGATGTCATCCATTTCTTGCCACTTGATAGTTTAAAGTTGTCCCATGTGACTGTTGATTAAAACGCGACTTTCTTTCCAATTTTACATTTTACTTCCCCTTTCCAGCTCTTTTAAGCAATTTTTGGAATTGGAGCCTCCTTTGCGAAACCTGCTTCACAAGTTCTATGACTCACAATATGCAGTATGTTTGAAATTATTAGACGATATGAAGGTAAATTTTCCACTTTTGTTCACAAAATCTCTTTCATTTGGCTTGCAGAAAAGCATTTTGTGTGACCTTTTCAGCAAAAAGACGGAGGCATCTGCTAAGGTTGCAGGGAAAGGATTCTTTCAAATTCTAGTTAAGAAAATTGACTGAAAGAAATATTGATTTATGGAGAGCATTTTGTTCAACAAATTTCTATGTTTGATTTAAAGAGTAAATTCCAAAGTTGGATAGGTATAGGGTTAAGGTTATTTTGGAAAGTTTTTGAAACAACATTCTCAGTTTTCATCAAGGCCTATCTTTATCAGACATTAATAAACAATTTTCTTGCCATTTTCCTTTCTAAATTTGCCAGGATATTTTATTAATTTTTAGGACAATCTTCTGCTTGATATATACCTCTCGCCGCATGTCACAAGTTTGTATTCTGAAATCAGGAAACGGGCGCTCATTCAGGTTTGTTACGTATTCTGATTTCATATTTTAATTTTTCAGTTAATTTCCCTCCATCTTGTTACTCAATAGCAAATTAATCAGTTGTAGTTGGTGACGGATAGAAGTTGAGAAGTGTGGAATTTCATTTGCAAGAAGTCTTCTTTTGAAAGCTATGTCATTTGATAA